>JANIPN010039627.1:0-22117 GCA_027478595.1 Erythroxylum anguifugum
CTCGGCGCGGACCTGGATGGCAGCGACGACGCCTCGGATGATAGCGCGACGGGTGGAGGCGGAGGCGGCAGAAAGCGGAAGAAGGACACCAATAAACAGCAGCAGAAGCAGCAACAGACCGCGAATGAATCCGCCCAGTTGCGGAACCAGCTCAAAGCCCTCCTGCGCCGGCGCGTGAACGCGGGCGTTAGCGAGTCCTATCTGACGGCCGGCGGCATGGATGTGGCCGGCATGCTGCGCGGCGAGGCGGGCGCGTTCGTGGGCCACGTGGGTGGGCTGGAGATTGATTGAGGTGACGAGACTCGTTCCCCACAAGATACATGAGGCAATTAGACGGGTCTAGGCATTTAGCCTCTTTCGCAAGATTAGGTTATCGATGTGAAGATATGTACATTGTGTGGAATGACCTAATGCTGCGGTATTTACAGTAGCGCCGTCTGGCGCCGCCGCTATGGAAACTCTTTCTGCCTTCCTCTCTTTCACCCGGCACTACCGAACTATATACAATATGCCCAAGAGCCGTCGTCGAAGTGCACAAGCTAAGAAAGAAATCGCAGGGATGCCTTATGCGTAGATATGGCCGTAGCGAGCGTGAGAAATGCGAGGAATGCGCCGGCGCGGTAGAGCGCGAATGAAATGCGAGACGCAGAGATGCTGGAGGAAAGGACATATGTACAGGAGGTACAGGATGGTGTGATTCGATCACTGGTACACCTTGACGGAGTTGACGAGCCAGTACGCATCGTTGTACGCACCCGGGTTGCGGGCGACGTAGTCGGTGCAGGAGCCGGCGGCCGAGCAGCTCGGGTAGTTGTTCCAGACCTGGCCGGCCCAGTCACCGCAGAAGGTGATGTCGAAGATCTGGTGATGCAGTTAGTATATTTTCTCTGCTTTCAACACACGGAGGTCCACCTACGATGTTCAGGTCGTGGAAGTGCGCGTCGAAGTCGCACCCGCCGAAGTTGGCCTGCGGCGTGCCCCAGTTGGCCGGGTTCGGCTGGCCCGCCTGGATGTCGCCGGGCACGGCGTTGGCCGGGAACCACCAGATGCGGATGCCGTCCGACTCCCAGTAGGTGGCGAAGACGCCGCCGCCGTTGTTGTTGAAGGGCGTGCCGTAGCTGCCGCCGTCGCGCGACGCGACGCCGCAGCCGTTGTATCCACCACCGTCCCCGCAGCCACTGGCGGTGGTGCTGCCGGTCTGCCCGCCGTTGCCGACGTTGACGTTGCAGCCCTCGGTGGTGTGCAGCGTCATCTGGTTGGTCCCCTGCAGGTTGACGCCCTCGATGATGTCGATCTCGCCGCCGCCGGGCCAGTTGGGGCCGACCATCCAGAAGGCGGGCCAGGAGCCGCACTCCGTCCCCGGGATGTGGGCGAAGTCGCCGATGATGATGCCCTTGTTGTAGGCCGTGTTGCTCTGCAGGCGCACGCTGTTCCGCCCGGCGCCGCCCGGGGTGAGCGTGGTGTCGTGGTCGACGCCGATGTAGACCTGGTTGCCGCGGACCTGGTACAGGCCGGTGTTCTGCGCGGTGCCCTGGTCCACGTAGTTGACGTAGCCGTGCGTGGGATCCCCGATGGCTTGCACGGAGAACTTGCTCATCCAGTTGGACGCATCATAGGAGTCGACCAGGTTGAAGGCCGCCGCACCGGGGGTCAGGCCGTGATGGGGGTTGGCGCTGGTGAGGATCTTGGTGGTGTGAGCGGGCGAGGTGGCCGCCTTGGAGTCGTGCAGCGGCGGCTTGGGGACATTGTAATAGGCATTCGGCTTGGCTGGCGTCGCTGCGGCCGGAGCGAGCAGCACGGCTGCCGCAAGGGCAAGGCTCTTGTAGTCAAGCATGATGAAAGGAGTGAAAGGCAAATGCAACGCAGAACAATGCAGCGGACGAAAGTCTTCTTCTGACTTGAGGAATGAAGGACAGGATGGGGGATAGAACGTATATTCGAGTGACCATCACGAAGACTTTATACTTCTGGCCTGCGACGCCCTGCCAGCACGAGGTCGACATCAAAATAGTTCAGCCGGCGGCGGTCCCCGTGGCCAAGCTCATAGTCACGATCGGCGTATCACGTTATGGCTAATCCAAAGTCACAGCGCCATCCGTGTCGTGCATCTGAACCCCTGCTATTTGCCGGTAGTTGATCCCCGAGATTCCTTAGGCGCACCAAAGTTTTTACCTTGAGCCGTGTGCTAGTCTCGTTGCAACCTTCTGCTGCCGCAATAGAGTTCGGCTTAAAGTTACGCCCCCAGCACTGCAGGTTCATACCCATCCCAAGAAACGCTCGGTGGCGTTTTAAGCATGTCACCGGGACATGCTCGATGACCGTTGTGGCGCTTTTGACATGTTGGCCGTTGCCTCACCATCACGATCGCGTATAAAGCTCATCTGTGATCACCACTGCGCCGTTCTTACTCCATCGTACGGTAAGTAGTACCTCTAGTTGAACTGGTGCGAGGTAGTGGCATTAGTCTGGCGGGGGATGGAAACAGCGATGAGGGGACGAGCGGGACTCTGCCCTCCATTGCGGTCTTTGTCTGAATGGGGAGGGTGACATTATTGCAAGATGAAGTCCATTTCCGACTATCAGCGCTAGAAGGCAGAGAAGATGCACAGAAGCGCATGGTACAGCTGGAGAGTACCGTGATTGGAGTGCGGGATGGTGAATCGTTGACCCACATCCGGGGGTCCGATCGCCCAGTGATCACCGAACCTGACCTGCAGATGCCTACCTCTGGCACAGGTACGGATCTGGATAAAAGAAGCCACGACAGGGGGTGCGTGGCCGGTTGGCCTGATGGAGGCGTCTGGGGTGCTTTAGTCAACGAATAAATGGCGTGTGTGGCGCTTCGACTGCTCGTGGAACAGATGGGGGGTTGTGCGTAGCCGGTCCTTCATTTTCCTTGGTAGTGTAGCCGTTTTCGAGCTCAAGGATCGTCTGCGTTGCTCGCAATGCCCTCGAGGTGTAGCACGAGGTCTCATCTCAGCTGACCCAGGCATGCTGGATTGCCCCAGGCACTCGTTCATTCGCACAGCTGGAAACCCCTGGACATTGCGTTCTTGGGCTCTCAGAGCCGATGAGTCGGCGTTCCTGCATCGGCGCCCAGGGGCAGGCATGTCCACGGTCAGATCCGGGCGAACGGCGAGGAGCTTTTCCATCCAGTCGCGGGCTTGCCTGAGCGGGGGAAGCCGACCGATGTAGCATTCTGTCTGCGAGGTGCGCTCCCCTTAGGGCCTCGTAGCAGGGATCACCAGTTCCACCACTGCATGGGACCCCTTCCCCTCGCGCGGGATCCAATTAGGGGTCGTGTAGATGGGAAAAGAGAAGAGACGATCTCCCTTGACACCCGCAAAGAGGCTCCGGGTAAAAACAAAGTTAATCGCTAGCGTCCAGCGGCCGCTTCAGGGTCGGTCGGTGTTGTACTGTGTAGTTAACCGGCTCGTCTCGTACAAAAGAATGGGGGCGATTCGGCGACCTAGCGGAAGAAAAGCTTGACGATCCTGTTTCGCGAACAGTAATCGAAGGCATCACATCCGGTACGTGCTGGATACACGGATACCTCGGCAGCAGCGGCGGCGCCGGCGGCGGAGGTGATCGCTTCGAAAGGGGATTGTCTGCCATCTTGCCGACTTTCTTTGCTGTGGCGGCGTGAGCACCGGTAAGGGCTAATCAAAGTAGCGTGTGGATTCGGACAGATGTACTCGGCAGGTCTTGCTCGGGGCGGTGGAGCAAGCCGAACCTTCTGAGTGGTTGGATAGATTTGCCCCATTCGACCTAATTACCGCGAGCGGTCTATGGAGACAAGGAGTTGGCGATTTGCCCATATGTTCGGTGAAAGCGTGTCCCTCCCAAGCGTAGACCGCCCGATGCAGCGCCACACCTTGCTGAAAGGTACAGGTCGGAGGTAGCTGTTGCTAAACACGTTCCCGCCGGCATGCAAGGGAGCCGGACCATCGAGGCACCTTTGAATGATCCAAGGGCTGCCGATTCATCCCTCGATGCAGTCTCTCAAGGCATGGCAGCGATACCCGGTGGTGAAGCGAAAGTGAGCTTCGTTCCCGGTCGAAGTTTTATCCTATTAAGTAAGCATGGTCTGGGACTTGATCTCTTAAACGACGCAATGAAATGCTACTGGGATAGGACTATGAAGTCAAGAAAACAACTTGACGCCATTGCCTCAGTTAATTTGAGCAGTGACAGTCATTTGCCTAACAATTGCATTTTGTTCTTTCTTGGTCAAGTTGCTCCTGCATCAAAGATAGGTGGTTACGCGTAAAACTCAATCGTACCTCAAGCACGCCCTGTATTCCGTTCACTCAAAATGGGGGTCATCGTATTTTTCTATTCTACCTCCTCACTTCAAGAGCGGACATGGTAGATTAAGCTGTGTATGGTGCCGTCCAGACGCTTCATCTTGAAGTAACATTCCTCGAGTTAACGAACTCCGAAAAGCGCTCATCAAGCACGATGTGTCTCATGATGGCTTTTGTCTTTGACTGGCCAAAGGTTTGTAGTATCTTGCGATTTCACCAAGGGGGCTGGATGCTCTCAGAGTCTCTGGTTCTTCAAAAGGAGAAATGACGGCTTCTGCAACAGCGGATGTTAGAGGGGCTTGTTACTATCCATGTTGCCACCATGATGCGAGAATCAATACCTACAGTATTTGACTATGCTACTAATCCAACCAGTTGCTATCTTGGCGGCTTTGCTGCTGCCTCTTACTGCAGCAAATGGCCTACGACATGGCGGTAATGTGGTAAGTAGCGGCTCGAGGTAGTTCATGACCGAATACCCTAATGATCCTGCGAAAGCTCTAGCGAGACTGAAACTATCTCGCTCTGCCTCATCTACGTGAAGAGTTTTGGCGCGAAAGGTAACGGCATTGCGGATGATACTGCAGCTATCCAAGCGGCCATCACCCTTGGTGATCGTTGTGGCCAGGGATGTAATGGATCCACAATAGCCCCGGCAGCGGTCTGGGTTTCTCTTGGCCGTTACCTTGGTTTAAAGTCGCTATTGCTAAACTACAGTACAATTTTGCATGGAGATGCAAAGACTCCACCAGTCTTTATTGCGCACCAAAACTTCACGACGACAACTGGTGTACCGTCTTGTGTGATTGAGGGCATTTCATTTGATCCTGATCGCTTCGGAGCAAACCCGACTTGGTACTGCACTACGACAATACCTACAGTCCGATTCGCAACCCTCAGATTGACCTTCCTCCATTCCATGGCATGCTCAGCGGCATTCACTGGGGTGTAGGTTAGGCTACCGGTATTTAGAATGTCAGGATCAATTTAAATGGGGCCTTTGGTATCGACTCCCTGGTCGGTATCTTTATGGATGCGGGCTATGGTGAATATGAGGATAACATTACGGTTGAAGGCGGCTATGCCGGCCTCTATGTATTTGCTGATCACTTCACTTTCCGAAACACTTAGTGCAAAGAAGTTATCACTTGTATCTTTTTGGGCGGAGGGGAAAGTGACTTTTCAGCGGACTCAGCGTTGATAGACCTCAGTTGGGAATGGCTATAATATGGTGGTTGTATGGATCATTGACTGTGTCTGATAGCCAATCCTCCGATGTTCACGTTGCCTTTCAAATACCTCGGGACCTTGATGACGCTTCTTATCCGGGCGCAAACACGTTGATGCTCGAGAATATCAAGTTTCGAAATATGAGCTCTGGAGTTCATGAAGACGTTGACTATGTTCAGGGTGGCACCGGAGTTATCACTGCATGGGGTCGAGGCAATCGATATCTCCCACAGGGACCAGCACCCCTCAATGGGTCTTTTTCTCCGAATCAACGCCCCAACAGCCTGATCGATAGCAGCGCTGACGGGCGCTTTGCACGGTCGAAGCCACAATACGAGACCGCCCCGGCCTCAAGATTTGTGAGCGCCCGCTCCCTAGGCGCGAAGGGAAATGGAGTACATGATGATAACGCCGCCCTACAAGCTGCCGTCAACAAAGCTACGTGCGAAGCAAAGATACTTTTCGTTGATACTGGGACTTACATGGTTATCGGCACTATCCTGGTTCCGCCAGGCGCAAAGGTTATCGGTGAAGCATGGTCAAACAATATGTCCAGTGGCTCAAAGTTCACAAATCATGATTCTACAAGATTCCACAAAGTTAGTGGTGCAAGTCGGGAAGCCTGGCTAGACCGGAAAGGTCGAATGGTCTGACATGATGGTCTCTACGCGTGGACCGTGAGCAGGTGCGATTTTGATCCATTGGAATTTGGCCAGCGATGGAGAGCCATCTGTCTCAAATCCTTGGTCGTCAGGATTCAAATGTTGCAGAACAGAAGGATCCCACCGGCGAGCCGGATTCGAATTGAGTTTTCCTTCATCAAAGTGGAAACAGACTGCATCGGTGCATTCATGCTGATGCATATCACATCGGGTGCCTCCAATGTATACACCGAGAACAGCTTGCTTCCAACTGCCTTACATGTGAGTCCTCAAAGACTACTTCAAAGTTGCCATCTTGCTAACGTAGGACTCAGTGACATTGAAGATTCGCAGCAGCGTAGACTCAAGGTTTACACCGGGCGGGGACTTTATGTCAATAGGAGCGCAGGACCGCTTTGGCTGCTTACGAGCTCTACGGAATACAACGTTATGTATCAGTACTAATTCTCGCGCGCTAAGAACACATTCGCTGCCAAGATGGAAACTGAGACGCCCTGGTATCAGGCTGCCCCGAACGCACCTGTTCCGTTTAAACTGACTTCAAAGTTTAACGATCTAAGTTTTGGCAATTGCAGAGGCTAGCAAGGGAACTGCCGAGAAGGTTGGGCTCTCCGTGTGATTGCTAGTACTAACGTATATGTATATGGCGCAGTCTTCTACCCCTGGGCTGATAACTTCAACGGGAGTTGCATAGGAGCCCCAAGTTCCTTGAAGAGGCGAGAGAACGAAGGACCCGGGCCAGGCGCGCCAGTTGTTCCCCATTGTCAGACCAATCTCCTTAGTCTCGAGCAATGCGCGAATCTCAACATCAATATGTATGGCCTCGCGACTGTTCGAGGAATCAAAATGGTGGTCAAGGATGGCCGGCAGGTTTTAGCTAAGGCATCTGGTAACTTCGCTAACTTCACCTCTGTCGCTGTGCTATTCTGAGAGCAGTCATTGAAGAATTTCTACTTGCGTACCGCCATCGCTGAAAGGGAATCAAGGGGGCCATTCGACCCAGGAGAATGCCGATGGTTGCTGAAGCTATAGCAACCGCGAGACGGTATATTTGTTGGCTTTGCCATCAATCTGTTTCATTGCCCGCCTGTGACTGAGGAACTTCCATCTTGACGCGTCGAGCGTGTCTGCACTTTCCACACTTCAAGACACGTGACTTGTGGGCCGGCCAGATGGGCTTCCCGCGGGAGGTCTCCTTTCTCGCATATCGCATGGAAATGGCATCGCAATTTCGCGAGACCGGCGCCAGTGCTGGCGCTCCCTCGCTAGTGGGATATGCCCGGGGCCCGGACTCCCAAGCGCCTCCACCTCGTGTCGCAGTTGGGGATGGTGCTACGAACGACTTGGTGATCGTGGCCAAGAGCAATCGCTCGAGGCCAAGAGGAATATCTCTTGGATGAACTTGTTTTGTTTTCCGTCAAAACCTCGAATATGATCGCCAAGGACGAAGCAGCGCTGTGAGCACACTGACGTGGAGCTCTTCGTCGCCCGGTGCGCCTGCCGAGGCGAGATTGGGGTTGCCCGCAGCAACGGCCAGGCGCGACAGATCCTGCCGTCGCCCCATCGATTGCCCACCACCACCACCACCACCACCACTACGCACTACCGCTATCATTCCCCCGTATCGCTCATTAACAGCCAATTTACTTTCGGACCTGGATTTGGAGCAGAGAGGGTGTGTGAACCATTGCGCAGGACGGCGCGCTCGACCCAGAGTTTCCCCTTTCCTCCATCGCAGCTTGTATTCATTCCATATCTTCAATTGACGACTTCACGACATTCCTTTCGCGCTCCCTTTTTGCAGTACTAATTCTCTAGGATCCCCTCTTCGTCCCGGCAACTTCGTCCTCCGCTCATCGCTGAGGATCCGGACGCACTCGCGCGAGCCGCACGCGCGCGGCGGGCCGACGAGCCCCTATCAACCGCGGCGCCGCACATTCCAGTGCTGCTGGCTGCGCGACGATGGCCCCGCAACGACCCTCGTCGCGCGACCAACGCGGAAGCGCACCATCGTCGCCGACGAAGAGTTCGCCGCGCAAATCGGCCGATAAGCGGCGGTCAACAGGGGACGCAAGGGCAGCGAAGCGCTCGTCGCGGGATGTCGCGGCCGGCGGCGAGGATGGCAGCGGAAGCCCAACAAAAGATCGAGACGCCGCGCGGGAGCGCCGGCGACGATCGTCGAGCAGCCCCACGAAGCCGCCGCCAGGAAGTCCGAAGAAGAACGGCGGTAGTCCGAAGAAATCCTCGCCCACCAAAACTCGCACAAAGGCTGCGCCGGTCGTCTCAAGCAGAGATCAGGATCCTCCAACAAGTTCAGGATCGCTGAGCGCCGACTCACTTGCCAAGCTGGATGCACAGAATGCCAAATACGCGGAAAAGACTAAGAAGCAGGCGGCCAAAGACAAGGTAGCCAGCGGACGCGTCGGCAAGGATAAAGGACGGAACGGCAAGAGCAGCAAGAAGCGCAGCGCGGCAGCGGCAGCAGGTGGAACGGGGCTGACGGAGAAGAATTTGGCAGCGCAGGAAGGGGGAGGTCCCAAGCAGCGCAAGAATCGCGTACGCGCAGCAGCTGAAAGCGTCTTGTCTAGCGACATCATTCGGCGGCCAAGGGGTGGTGGAGGTAAAGGACATATGGATCGACCAGCGAGCAGCTCCCGGCGGAAGAAGTTTTGGTGTTTTGGCATCCTAGGTGTCGTGGTGCTACTGGCCATCTTGATCCCTGTCGGAGTATTGGTGGTTGGAAAGAATAACGGCGGAGGCGGCAGCGGCGGCAGCGGCAGCGGCAGTGATCCAGGTCCGGACAACAGCAATCTGGGTGGTGTCGACCCGCAAACGATTCCTTCCTCAGCGAAGGGCACCTATCTGGATCCATTTACCTGGTACGACACGCAGGATTTCAATCTGACCTACACCGACGCCAAGGTTGGCGGACTACCCCTCATGGGTCTCAACAGCTCCTGGGACGACTCGGTGCAGGCAAACGAGAACGTACCGCCGCTCAACAAGCCGTTCGGATATGGCAAGTTGCCGATCCGCGGCGTCAACCTCGGGGGCTGGCTGGCCATCGAGCCTTTCATCACGCCGAGCTTGTTCGAGAACTACGGTAGCAAGGACAACGTGGTGGACGAGTACACACTGTGCCAGAAGCTGGGCCCGACGACGGCGGCACAGACCCTGGAGAAGCACTACAGTTCCTTCATCAACCGAGAAGCATTCGCCGAGGTGCGTGAGGCTGGTTTCGACCACGTGCGCATCCCTTACAGCTACTGGGCGGTGACCACGTACTCGGGCGATCCGTATGTGCCCAAGATAGCATGGCGTTACCTGTTGCGTGGCATTGAGTACGCGCGGCAGAACGGACTCCGCGTCAAGCTTGATCTGCATGGTGTACCAGGTAGTCAGAATGGCTGGAATCATTCGGGCCGGCAGGGTTCTGTGGGCTGGTTGAACGGAACCGATGGCGCACTGAATGGTCAGCGTAGTCTCGATCTACACAAGCAACTCGCCGCCTTCTTCGCGCAGCCGCGTTATATCAATGTGGTTGGTATATACGGCCTGGTGAACGAGCCGAAGATGATTTCCCTACCTCTGAATACTGTCTTGGACTGGACCAAGAAGGCGGTCGGCATCGTGCGTGACGCCGGCGTGAAGCAGCAGATTGCGTTCGGTGACGGGTTCCTGGGCTTGCCCAAGTGGCAGGGTCAACTCTCTGACCAGGAAGGTCTCGTACTGGATGTGCACTCATACGTCATCTTCAACACCGACCAGATCGCTTTCGACCACAAGGCGAAGCTGAACTTTGCCTGCTCTGGCTGGGCCGGCCAGATGAAGCTGAGCACGGATCCTGCCCAAGGGTAAGTTTTTATGGTCTTCTCCCTTGCATCTTCACATGCGCTAACACTATACCTGTAGATTCGGACCCACCATGTGTGGTGAATGGTCCCAAGCGGACACCGACTGCACTGAGTACATCAACAATGTGAACGTGGGCTCGCGCTGGACGGGTACGATGGATATGGTGGACCCGTCGCTGGACGTACTGACGCCCTCGTGCCCGCTGAAGAGTAACGAGTGCAGCTGCAACCAAGCGAACGCCGACCCGGCCCTGTACTCGGACACGTACAAGCAGTGGCTGCGCATGAACGCCGAGGCCCAGATGATGTCCTTTGAGATCGGCTACGGCTGGTTCTACTGGACCTGGCGCACGGAGAAGGCCACCCAGTGGTCGTGGAAGCTGGGTATGCAGGCCGGCATTTTGCCCCAGAAGGTCTGGGATCGTGACTTCAAGTGCGATGCCGCGGCCATCCCGGACTTTGCGAAGCAGGGGCTGCCCGAGTCGTATTAAGGAACAAGCTGTTGAGAAATGTGTTCGGAAAAGAGAGGAAAGAAATGGAATGGAGGGGAAGGGCAAATTGCCCGCATACACACACCTATACACCGACGTACATCGAGCAAGAGGGTCAGTTGCATATAGAATTGGGGGGCTTGGGACTGGAATTGGAATTGGAATTGGAATTGATAGGGGAGTACGATTCATTGGAGCTGGAGAGGTTAGCCGTGGGTAATTACATATCTATTAGTTATAGCTTTAATCAATCAATCAGTCAATCACATCAACTTCAACTCGGATGCCTTCCAGATACATACTTATTGAATTTGCCATCTTGGTGCTACGTCAAGCCTTGATTCATACGTCCCTGTATTAACCAAAATATATTGTCAAAATAGCCCAACCCTGCTCCATCAAGATTAGATGCAGCATGCCTGCAGCATATTTCTGAGGCATTACTACCCGGCTCCACCTGCCAACTGACCTCACTCAACCACATCCACCCATTCCATCGTTGGCCCCCTGGCTACGCCGCCTCGTGTCGTGTCGCATATTTGCACCCCTTCTTGGCCTGATGATCCCCCCGGACGCACGTGGCCGAAACGCTACCATTGGCCGACTTTGCTATCGGGGTCCCCGTTCTCGCCTATGCCCACCGGTGTCTCTTGGCTGTTGCAAGAGCCACTATTTCCCTCTCTTGTCGAAATTGTGCTCTCGCTCGGAGCTGCTTCCCAAGATGATGCTTTGCCGCACATAACTCTCATGCGCAATAACACCGGTCAGGGCATGGGAAATTGAACGCCGGACCGGACACGTACACCTTCGTGCGCCGTCCCTTGCAGCTCTCTCTGCGGCCAAGCCAGCTGTCGAGCTCGCTCCCCCGGAGGACGAGCAGGAATGGGTCGGAGATTGGGTCTTTCATCATCACCGTCATGTCTGCCTCGGCGTGAGGCTTCCCTTCTCGCCATGCAGAGATGCGCAGGTCAGTGCGCTGTTTCACGCGGTCCGCCCAACGGCGATCGTGCCGTCGTGCAGGTAGGGGTCGAACGCGTGCCACGTGTGACCGGTCCACCTCAGTTCGGTCGCTGGGATTCTCCGTTGATGAGGATGGCCGTTCCCGTTGCCGTTTCCAGCTAACAGAAAATGCTGGGCGGAAATCCCTTCCGCCTTGGCTGCTGCTCCCGGGCCTGGGCGGGTCTCACTTGCGCCGGCGTCGCGTATTAATAGCACAGGGGAAATTGTCCCCTTGATTATTCCAGAAAAATTTGAGCCTCTCCATGCTGATCTCCAGATCGCGACGGTAAAGAAAGGAGATTCGACGTCTCGCTAGTTTCGCTCGTGCATGGTTGCCAAAGTCAGTGAGCCTCTGTCGTCCATTCTGGACAATTAAAGCTGTCGCAAGCACTCTTTGCCGAACCGATAACATCCCGCTTCAGCCTGCCGGATCCCTTCTCCGCGTTCGAGGATCCGGGAGATGCTCGGCTTAAGTCTCAGCTGTACCTTGTGGCTAGGGACCCCTGTTTCTTCGGCAAGTCCCTCGCGGCGGAGGCGGCACGCTCGTCGTCAAAGATGCTGAAGAGAGCAGTCCTTGGGTATCTCGAAAGAGTACACTCCGACAGGCCATCAGCCCGGGTGTTGGGTGAGCGTGCCGATATGTTGAATGCTTTCGCGCCACATTGCTAAGAATATCATCAAACCATCAGCACATATGCACGTCTCCTCATCTCATACTCACTTATCTTAGCACGACCCAGTGACGGGCCAGTCAATGTTTTGTGCGGCCCCCCTTCTGTGCCCAAGTAGCAAGGTTGTCCGTGTTTCAGCGCAAGCATCCGGCCACGCCGCCTGCCGCGTGCTCCGTGAGAGGAGCAGTCCCTGGATAGGTCTCCTTTCTGTAGGTGCTTACCGGTCTCCCACCCACCCTTATCCCACTGTTGGTCGGGCTGGACGCCTGCCGCTCCCTCTGCCATGTGTTCGTGGCGGACTGCTGCTGCTGCTGCTGCTGCGGGTGCTGCACCGCTCCACATGCACTTTGCAGATGCCCAGACGGTGGGGCCGTTCCCCGACGGTCGCGGCCGGCCTAGATGGATGATCCACCTCTCCGGTGGGGAGCAGCGGACAGGTTGATGGTGGAGGTGATTGCGGAGGGTGTGGAATGTTCAAGCGAAAATAGCAATCGACAGCTGTGGAGGTAAGCGTGGGTGGTCTTTTTCCCTCGTTTCGAAGGCGACGTCGTTGGTTCGCCATCCTGGTTCCCCGCCGGATGGACAGCGGGCAAATGGATTCATCGTTGATGATCAACGGTCCTGGCCATGGACAGCTTCGTGCGGAGTCGATGGGATTGGTCGGTAGGCAGCTGGCATCGAAGTCAATCGTTGGCGAACCAGGACACAGTGTGCCGTGATCCACTAAACCCCTCCTTTCTCCTCTTTCTGCCTACAGGACAGTACTATCTCTCACACTCACATCTTTCTCCCTCGACCGCCTAATTGATGGAGGGGATGGGATGGGATGGAGGGAGGGATGGATGGATCATGATGGTGGTGGATGGTGCTCGTCCTCCTCCCTCCTCCCCCACCACCCTTCCCGACCCTCCTTCCCCCCCAACCAACCACACACCGCTGCTCAGACTCATGCCTTTCGCTCTTTCGCTCTGCTCCTCCAGAAGGCCCACCCCCCCTTAACGATATAAGTGTAAAATAGCAGCAGTCGACATACCCTAGCGAGAGAGAGAGGAGAGACGAGGGGGGCACGAGAAAGAACGGACTACTGCTATTACGACTACATCAACTAGGGCAAAGATTCTCCTCCCTCCCCATAGGGCCACATTTACATCCCCCCAGAACACCAGACCGATGGTTTCTGCATCTTAATTATATCTCTCGCTGGTCTGCGAATACCTCTGCATTCTCTCTCTTAGGGCGGGCCACCCTTCCTTCCTTTCCCCCCTTCACGCTCTTTTCTCTTGCGTTGACGTCGGAGTGCCGTTCCTCGAAGCACGCCCTATCTCCACCCCTCCCGGCGGTGGCAGTGACTGGTTCCTCGCCTCACTTTGCCGTCGACAGCGACCAGAGTGGGCCTCTGGTCTCCATCAACTACCGACTGGATGCTGCTAGTCCGCCAGTGATTCATCGCGTGTACACAGCCCTGTTTCCGCAAACATGGGCAATGCAAACGGGAAACAGGTGGTCTTCACCGATGAGGGTATGTCCCCAACCGGCTTGGAGCGAGTCCAATCGCGAACGAGCAGGCTACGACGTCAGCTGGTGACAGACGTGCTAATCAGGGTTCCCGCAGTGAACCTGAATCATTTTCGACTCCTGCGTGTTGTAGGCAAAGGCGCCTTTGGTAAGGTGCGCATTGTCGAGCGCAAGGACACGGGCATGACCTTCGCTCTCAAGTACATCCGCAAAGATGAAGGTATGGCCGCGAGTCCCTCGGTGTGATGGCTAAAGCTTATTGATATCAGTCGTCCGATCGGAAAGCGTCCGGAACATCATACGGGAACGGCGTATGCTCGAACATCTCAACCATCCCTTCCTCTGCAATTTGCGCTACAGCTTCCAAGACATCGAGTATCTGTACGCCCGAGTCCAGATTATTTATAAGGCATTGCGAGACTGACGGATTGCAACAGATACTTAGTACAAGATCTAATGAATGGGGGCGACCTCCGCTTTCACATCTCGCGAAAAACAATGACGGAAGACGCGGTACGATTCTGGATGGCGGAACTGGCCTGTGCTTTGCGGTACATCCATCGTCAAGGCATTGTCCATCGCGATTTGAAGCCAGATAATGTCCTGCTCGACTCTGAGGGCCATGCCCATCTGGCAGATTTTGTAAGTGAATTGCGGCGGCTTTTCGTATGGTCATCGAACTCATCATCTTCCAGAATGTTGCATCCGACTTTCGGAAGGACAAGAAGCTGCACAGCAAATCCGGTACGCTTGCATATCTCGCACCTGAGGTATATAATGGGCAGGGCTACCAAAGCGAGGTGGATTGGTGGTCATTGGGTGTCACATTTTATGAATGCATTTATAACAAGGTAGGCCGTTCAGCCTCTATTTTGGATCATAGCTAATCCGTGCCAGCGGCCCTTCGAGGCGCATCATCACGACAAGCTTGAAAAGGAGATTCTGGCTGCAAACCCGAAGTATCCTGTTACCAGCCCACCGGTCTCCATGCCATGCCTACACGCGATTAGCTCCCTACTCGAAAAGGACGTTCGCAAACGCATCGGTGCTAGCACTTTTGCTAGCTTTACGCAAACGCCATTCTTCAAAGAACTGGATTTCACCGCATTAGAGCAGAAGAAGATTCTGCCAATCTTTGTACCTTCAAGCGAGAAAACCAACTTTGATGCTACCTACGACCTCGAGGAGCTGCTTCTTGAGGAGGCTCCCTTGGAAGCTCGTGCGCGACGTCAAAAGCCGCGAGCGGAATTGAAGGAGGGCGCTTCGGAGAAGGAGATCCGTGACGACGAGTTGCATAAGATGATTGAGAGATACTTTGAGCCTTTTGACTACACACAGGCAGCCTTCGACCCGTGAGTTTCCAAAATCTAGTGCGCGAAAGCTTACTAATCGTTGCTACAGAGCCAATTTGGTTGGAATTGACACACCTGCCATTACCAGTGAACAAGAGCCATCGCGCACAAAAAGCAACGAGGAGAGCCGCAACGCTCGTTCCTCCTCTCCGAAGCGTGGAAGTACTCCGAGCAGCCACGGCGAGAAGCCACCGCAATACGTTGATGCATCAGGGTCCGGAAATCGGATGCGCAGTCAGAACCACAGTCCAAGTCCCGTACGGGTACCGAGCAATCCAGAAGGCTCGCGAGTACCGCGCGAGTCGGCCGGCCGATCAACTTCGCGTGGCGGCGGCATGAACGTCGTGCTGGGAGAGACAGGCAGCTGGTCAGATCTGCAGAACAAAGACGCTACGATGCCCGCAGACGCCCTCATGAAGGGAAAGGGCGGCATGTTGAACTTCCTGAGAGCCAGGGGTGGTCGGGCGCGGAGCCCCAAACCGCGCGAGCCCGGTGTATTGGGCAAAGAAGGGGCGCGCCAGGTCATCAACAGTGGCCGATGAGGAAGGTTTTTCATGCGATATTATGATCAGAGCGTCTCCAATGGCATCATGATACACACATACAGTTGCGACCGCGGTCGAACTCACTCTTTGGCGTCCCGCTCTGACGGTGGAGAACCGCATGGCCGACACGATCAGCCGATCACATCCCTCCACCCCAACATTACACCATTCTCACTACTATTTTGCTTCGAAAGAGATACCACCAGATGAAGATGATTCATCTGACCACCCGAAGAAGACTATATGAACTTACCCGGGTACACACATGCATAGAACGAGCGGCAGCGCTCCAGCCTACCCGGCGGCGGATTACTGTGATGCTGTATGTAAAGAATCCTAGGAGGAGGGGGGAAACGGGGGGAAAGGGGATGATGATATGTTACCTGAAACTCTATGTCCATGTCTACGTTGTAAACCATATTCGAAATCCGATATTCCATGCCTGATTACTTATTATACCTTTGTACACTACTACTTCTGTATCCACCGACCTTCTTGGCTTGTGAAGGTACCGAATCAACCCGCAAGCTACACAGTAGCTACGCTGATTCCCGGGCCCACCCCTCACTGAATTTGTTTCGCCTCCCTCTCACCTCCCCCACCGCTCATCCATCGTACTTTCCCCGCCCGATTGAAAGCAAGCGATACTTTTGTTGCCCAGCGCTGCGCCACTTCAGTGTGTGTCTTCGCTGGCAGCGGGGTTACGCAAGTCCGTGCAAGCCGCTTCTCCCGTCGTCGTCAACACAGCGACGTCCACACGTTTCTTCTCATTCATTCATTCACCGAACATACGAATCTCAAGCTAAGCTTCTCCGATCACCGTTTCTTCAGAACGCGTCATTAAATCAATCCACGGTTCAAAAACTCCGAAGTGAATTTCAATTCTTATCATCACGATCCGAAAGGGAAGCATGCCGCCGTCCGCCGCGCCCACCACTGGTGCTGTCTCATCATCGGGTGCCTCGACGACGTCCGCGTGCAGCGGCGGCCTCAAGCCCGTCTTCTCCCCCGCCCCAGGCCGCAGCAAGTGCTTCGAGTGCGATGGGGTCGAGTGCTGCTGCATCCCGATCCCGTGCAGCGTGATGTGAGGGGGAGGAGGGGGGGGGAAGGAGAAGAAGAAGAGGACGGGTCATGCGTGAGTCGAGAGAGATGGGACGGGGGGCAGGGCATGGGAGATCGTGGTGTGGTGCATAGATGTGAATGAGGGTGAGGGAGAGAGAGAATGAGATTGAATGAGAGGTGTCTGTATGTATTTCCCAACAAGGACGGGGGATTGCGGATTGATTGAGATCGGTGGATTGGGATGTGGATCCTTGAACAAACGATGACTGATATATACTTATTCAACGTGCACAGCTTAGTGTCATTTTCATGATTGACGCAATGGAATTTATCAATTCTGGTCTCGAACAAAACGATATGGGGTATAGGGTATAGTGCCGCTAACGAATCATTACTCCTCACTCGTTCTTTCTCTCCTCTCCTGGTCCATACTCCCCTCCATTATTATACCTCCCCGATTAATTACCGAACCATTTGTTAAACTGCTTGTTCACGGCGTTGCCGACCTTGTTGAGATCCCAATCTGGCATCTTGAGCGCATCTGGCGTGGGCGGGTTCTGGTTCGGCCTTGGTCTTGCTGGTGCTGCGCGCCAGCGGCCATCGCCACTCACTGTTTCCGAACGTTGCCGCTCCACGGGTGGCCCGCCCTCCTCCATCATTTCCTGAGGTTGCCGAGCTGGAGGTCGCATCCCTTCGGCTCTAACTGCCTCTGCCCGCCGAGTTTCGGCGCGATCAGCCTCCACACGCTCCGTCTTGGTCGGCTCCGTGCGTCGACTGTCACCACGGGGTGGCAGTGCCGTCGGCGCTTGCGGCACCTGCGGTTCTTGTGTTGTTTGTCCAGCTCGAGCAGCAGGTTTCTCTCGGACCTGCGGAGAATCACTGAGGGGATGGGATTGAGCAGGTTCCGCACGAGGCTTCTCGACCTTCTGCTTCTCGGTTGCTCTCTGTCGCTCAACCTTAGGCGAATCGACGTTCACATAATCCATTTCCGGCTCTATCTTGGGCTGTTCAGCCACAGGTCTTTTCACTTTTCTCGGATCCACAGGAAGTGGCTTGTCTTCAACAACCGGTGTCCCTCGCGGACGCTCCATTTCCTTCTGGGATCTCGTCGGTGAAACAGCGACAGCAGATCCCGGCGCACTCTGTGTTGGCCGATTGCCCGTTTCTGACATGAGCTCTGGCACTCCGTCCAAGCCTAACGGTGCTAAGCGTCTAAGGGTCCTGATCCGTCAGCAAAGGTCGCTGCCCAGAGGAATGGACTTACTGTTGGTGGCTGATAAGCATATCCTCGTTGATATCGGACAGGTGTTTTAGGCGTTGCAGAACCCCAGCGACCTGCAATCACAATTGTTAGTACACGGTGGCTAATAAAATCGCAGAGAAAGAGCCACAAATGCAGCCCATACTAGATGGAAAAAGAAAAGAGGGGCTTCATACAGCTCCCTCTAGGTGGGATCCGTGATCTGTACCTTCCGAGCCTGCCGAGGCAGACTCGCTGGCAGTTGCGTCTCCGGCCGGGGCCGAACGGGCAAGACCTTGTCCACCATCGCCAGGTACGGTTTGCTGTCGGGTCTTTAGCTCGGTCACTTCAGCCTGCGCGACTTTTAGGGATGCTTCAAATTCGCGCACGCGAGCTTCTGATTTCTCCATTGTAGCGTTGGCTTCTTCAAGCTGCTTCTTGAGTTTGTCCGATTCTTGCCTCTCGGTATCAAGAGTTGTCCGCAGCATGCCCATCTCTTTCTCCCGCTTGCTATTGCTCCGAGAACGCTGCCGGAGTTGGTCTTTACGTTTAGCAGCCTCCTCTCGTGTCTGTGAAAGTTCCTCGTTAAGGCCACGGCTAGCAGCCTCGTGTTCCATGACCTTTTGCTGCAGAGCCGTTATCTCTTTACGTACCGCGGTCTCCGACTGAAGAAGGGTTTTGGCCTCATCCTGAGCTGCCTGTCGCGCCGTTTCAAGTTCTTCGATCTGCGTTCTTAGTTGATCTTGTGCATCGGCCATTGCCTTCTGATCGTTTGCTGCCTTGTCCTGGAGGTCCCCGATTGTAGTCTTCAATTGGTCGAGCTCCAAAGGATCCGCAGATCGGGTCTGCAACTGTTGGAGTTCAGTTGCGTATTGTTGCCTAAGCGATTCTATTTCAGCTTTTGCGGACTTCGCAGATTCGAGCTCTACCTGTGCATTTGCAGCATCGGATTTCGCCGTTGCCAACTCCATCCGTAACGCGTCGATCTCAGCCGCATGCTTAGTGTCTTCTTCCGCAGCCGTCTGCAGTTTCTGTTCCGCGAAAGCAGTCTTGGATCGCTCTTGCTCGAGGTTATTGTGGAGCTCATTCAGGGCGTCCTGATGCTTCTCGTGAGTCGACTTCAACTCGGCTTCATGGGCCTGTTTCATGGCTTCAAGCTGGCCTGCATCCTGACTTTGACCTTCAAGTTGCTGCTTCAAGGCAGCAACCTCCTGCGCGTGGGCATTCTGGACAGACTGCAGATTAGCGGTATGGCTATCAGCAGCTTCAGTTGCCTCAGTCGACTTCGCTTCGAGAGTTTTCGCAGTCTCGTCTAGTCGGTCTTGCAAATCTTTCAACGAGGCTGTGTGCTTGTCGTCCTTGTCTTTGCTCTCCTGATCGAAGCCCTCGATCATAGCTTTGAGACTTTGTATCTGCACGCGAGAATCCTCCAGCTCTTGTTTGAGGTCATCGCGGGCTTTGGCGGCATGCCCTTTCTCATCTGATGCGGCTCGGCTGGATTTTTTGACCTCGTCAAGCTCCGCCCTTAACTGATCAACGATAGTTGCATGCTTTTGTTGCAATTCAACACTGCTCCTTTCAACCTCTTGCTCCTTGCTCGCATGCGCTTGTGCAACTTCTTCTTGGAGTTTTGCAATCGTCTGCCCTAAGCTTTCGATCTCTTTGTCTTTAGTCGTCAAGAGATCATTCTCCTTCGCATTAGAGGCAAGCTCCAGCTGCGCGGTATCCAGCTTTTGTTTTAGAGCATCAGCCTCAGTAGAAAATTGCTGCTTTTGCTGTTCGATGCCAGTCTGTGCTGTATCGAGCTCACTAGTCAACCGAGCGACAGTCTCCTTGAGTTTCTCAGCTTCTTCGGTCTTCTCAGCGAGGCGAGAGGCAGCATCAGCATTTGCCGAGCTAGTGTTCTGCACCTGTTCATAATCACTGGAAAGAGTGGCGTGTTTGGTTGAGAGATCGGCGAGCTCTCGCTTCGTAGCTTCGAGTGCCTCAGTGTGCTTACTCTGTAGCGACTCTATCGAAGCTTTCAACTCAGCCATAGCCTTGTCTTTCTCGTCCAGTTGGGAGGCAAGACCCTCCTTTGTAGACTGAAAACTCTCGGCGATCTCTTGATGAGCCTTGAACTCATCTTCCAATTTTCGATAGCGAGCATTCAGAGCACCGAGTTCATCGTTCTTGGTACCTAGGGCCTTGTCGTGCTCTTGCTGAGTACTCTGAGCGAGTCCATGCAGTTCCGCAATCTTTTCGTCTCGAGCTTTCAATTGTCCTTCCAGATCAGCATTTGTATTCTTTGCGTCTCCAAGAGATGCAAGTTGGTCATTCAGCTGCGTCATGTCGGTATTCAATGACGCCACCTTAGCGCTGAATTCATCACTCTTTTGTTGCTCATTGCTCAGCTGACCACGCAACTCCTTAAGTTCTTGCTCGTGAGTTGCTCTTTGCTCTTCCAGTTTTTGATCATGGGATGACCGCCGTTCCCCAAGAATCTTGTCATGCGCTGATTGTTGTTCCTCAAGCTTCTTTGCGTTGGCTGCGTCTTGTTCCTCAAGAGCTTTATATTTACCGAGTTGGTCTTGGAGTTGCTTCTCATGAGCTGCTTGGCGTTCTTCGAGCACTTTGTCATGCGCCGCTTGTTGTTCCTCAAGCTTCTTTGCGTTGGCTGCGTCTTCTTTCTCGAGCACGCTGTCAAGCCTCTTGTTGTGTGTCGCACGGAGTTCTTCAAGCTGCTTGTCATGCGCCGCCCTTTGCTCATCGAGCAACCTGGCTTGCTCCGACGAGCCCTCCTGCTCTGCAGCCAAACGGCTTGCCTCAAGATCCTTTTGTGACTGTTGCATCTCAGATTGGTGCTGTTGCTTCAGTTGCTCAACTTCTGCTTGATGAGATTCTTTCAGGGATTTTTGTTCTTCCAAGGCGGTGCTCAATTGATCTTTGTGCTCCTGTGAGGCAACGCTTTGAGCGGCCTGAATGTCTTCGTGCAAACGTTCGATCTCTACTTGATGCGTAGCATCCTTCTCGGCTAGTTTCGCGTTCAAAGATTCCTCGAGCTCTTTCAAAGCTCGCGTGTGTGCTTCAGCTTGTTCATTCAGAGCTTGTGACCTCTTGGCATCATACTCTTCGAGGACCGCAGACCTGGCGTCTTGTATCTCCTGAGCCTTCTGGGCAGCGTCCTGCTCACGCTGGGCATCCCGCGACGCGACTTCAGCACGCAGCGATTCATGTTCAACGTGAAGCGACTCGAGATCTTTGCTGTTCTTCGTAGAGATTTGCTCCACCTCCGTCGCGTGCTCTTGCGATAGCTTCTCGAGAGCCTGCGAATGCTCTTGCATGAGCTTTTCGATCTTCTCGGAAAATTCTTTTCGGGTAGCCTCGTTAGCATTAGCCAGATCAGCAGAGGTCTTATCAGCTTCCAATGAAAGGTTGTCCAGTTTCGTAGTTGCTTCTGACAGTTGCTTCTCTAAGCCCGAAGCCTTCTCCTCGCTCGCCGCAAGCTTCGATTGGAGTTCCTTAACAGCGTCTATGTCAGACTGCCCCTCCGCTGCAGAAGGAATCGCCTCGAGGCCTTCGCTACGACGAGCATCTTCCAACTTCTCTTTCAGGTCAGTAATAGTTTCTTCCATTTTCTGCTCAGCTTCTTCCTTCTCCTCTGCGGTATCGCCATCTTGATTCATTGCAGCCCGAAGCATTGTATGGACAAGCTCCATCTCTCGAATCCGCTGCTGAAGTGTCACGGACATGGTCGATTTCCGCGACCCCAGGGCTGGCCGCGTCGGTGTTGCAAGTCTCTCGGCTTCAGTCTCGGCCGCTTTCGCAACATCTTTTGCTACCTCCGCGACCGGCGTAGCATCTACACTCCCTCTCTTTGACAACGTCGGTGACGCAAGTTTGGCACTGGATCGGCCTGGTGTTGTGGTCGGGCGGCTGGGCGTCGTTGTGGTGCTGCGCGTAGCGGCGGTAGTGGAACGTGCCACTGTGCTAGGTGGGCGTATTGAGGACGCTGCTGGCCGCGTCGAAGCAACTGGAGCTCGTGCAGTTGCTGCAGGTCGTGCAGCGCCAGCAGCTGCTGCTGCCGGGCGTGCCGTGGTTGTCTTTGCACCAGCACCCGGCGTCGATGCTGTTGCCGTTGTCCTCCGGGCCGTGGCGGGTGATGCTGTCTTGGATGCTGTTGCAAGCGAGCTTCTCTTCGTGGCATCCG
>JANIPN010039722.1:0-22111 GCA_027478595.1 Erythroxylum anguifugum
AAAAGAATTGTTTCCATAACTTGTTTTTAATAAAATTAACAAAATAACAATTGAAATTGTGCAACAATTGAAAAGCAAGAAAACCAGAATTTAATCTTAAAATCCCTAATTGAAACTATGAAGAACACATGAACATTAAGAAGAAATTGAAACACGAAAATCTAAGAATCTACGAAACAGTAACGTAGTAAGTGCTGAAGAAATAAGCCATAAATATTAATTAAATCAAATTGTTGCAATAAGGAGAAGAGAAGATGGTCTGCGACAGTAAGGAGAATAAGTATATGCGATGATATGTTGTTGAATTAAGAAGAAAAATCCAAGTGTCAGGAGAAGAGTGCGTCGATATGGAATGGGAATATGCGATGATCTATTGAAGACTTCAATAACGTGACAGACAAGATTAATATGCAGCAGCAAGAATGAGGAGTGCGTCAGCATTGGGAGAATATGATATGCGATGGCAACGAGAATAATAAAACAATGATTGCGGCCGCCCAAGATGGATGTACGATGATGATGCTACTGTTGAAGAATTAGAAACGTGGATGACGAAGACAAGGGATTAAGGGAAAAACAATGGGTGCGCGCTCTCTCCTCAAAACAGAATAATCCCCTTTTTTAAAAAGTTGCGGCAATCAACATTCATCTCCTAATTGAATTCAATCTCTCCCTTATCTTGATTAGATATTGTCCAGATTAAGTAATCTTTCGATTTCGGTGAGAAACATCTTGAAAAGAGTCCAGCAGATCTTGGATGGTTGTGTTCTAATTGGAGATGGGTTCTGGAAATTTTGCAGATTTAGGACTCTGTCCTTAGGCGTGCCCACGCCTAATCTTTGAATTTCGGCCAGACTGAAATTTTCGAATTTCTTGTGGTATTTTTCCTCTTTTTGATCCATTTTCATCTTTTTGGCATTGACAACCACTTGTGAATGTTTAACAAATAATTCAATCAATTTATGAACACCAATTTCACAAATCAATAAATATTAAGTCCAAAATATATGCATTATAATTGACTTAACAATGAACCTAATCTCTATGTATATAACTTTACTTATCGTTATAAATAAATTTTTTAAAGTAGCAACATTATATTTATTACATCCGATACTCATCAACAAGTATGTTATTCTTAAGTACTTATAGTGACATTTGATTGATTAAGTCTTATCTATCATAGGCCATATAAAATTGACTTAAACTACAGGCTTGAAAAACACCTGACAAAAAATTATTCCTTCGTAAGTTTCTAATATATGTTCAACATAATTATGTTGAAGTCTAAGCAATATGGGTTTATTATAAGATAATTGCTGGACCCCGTTCCCGGAGCCCAGCTATCCGAACTCGAAACTAGAAGAAAACTCTAGCGGGCCTCAGAAAGGATTATCTCAACAAATCCTTAACGAATCCATTTTGATTTAATTATTAAAAAGAACACCACGAGGGCTAAATCTTTTATTAATACCGTGACATAAGAAATTATTTCGAAAACAGACAAAAACACAACATACAATAGCTGACCAAGGGTTGTCCGTTAAACGGACATCGAATGGTCAAAATGCCCAAATCTCTCCCGAGAGTGTCCGTTAAACGGACACAAATGTCCGTTAAACAGGCACGCTCTGGACAAAACCCCCAATTTCACCCGAATGTGTCCGTTAAACGGACACGCATGTCCGTTCGACGGACACACCTGGGCAAAGGGATTTAAATATCCGAGGATGTCCATTAAACGGACACACATGCACTGGACAAAGAGGCCAAATCCACCCGAATGTGTCTGCTAAACAGACACCAATGTCCGCCTAACGGACACACGCTGGACAACCAATCTAGACTTCCTTTTTACCTTGACCAACACCTCCATCTTCCAACCAAACCTCACGTACACTTCTAATTTCTCAAAATCAACCCAACCATTCTAACACAAGCAATAATCGGCAATAACTAGATAATTGGCTAAACGCATTCACCAAAGGCAGCATAAAGAGATTTTATGTTCCATAAAAAGAGACTTTTCATTTCATTTCCAATATAAAACAAGTCCATACATAGCTTTAGAATACATATCGATATTAAATCAAATTTTACACAAGTTCAAAATACAACCGATGCTTCATGATCAATATGCGATCTAAAACTACTTAAAATCTAACTAATAATCCAAAATGCAATAACTACTCTCTCGACATAGATCCAAATGCCTTGCAAGGACTACCGAACATCTTGGTCTACACCTGAGGGGAAAAACATGGGCTGAGCATGGCAACTCAGTGGCTAAACCATTTATAGCCAATGGCTTTCGAGCCACACAAGCAACCGAAACATATATTCCAAGCATACGTAGGCATAAATGTTCAACATGGAAATTTAGCATTTCTAAAGCAAGTAGCATTTCCCAATTTAATCATCATTACATATTTTATGCAATTCAATTCAAAACATACTCAAACAACCAATGAAATGCACAATTCAATGGCTTGAGGGTTATGTGAACAAAACGATAAAACTGAAGTTTACGTCGTGAATCAAAATGAGTCCATTTTTGGATCTCGTGGACCTTTAGCGGGCAGCCGGGATAAGGCTTAGGTTGTCATTATGCACATGACTCGAAACGGTCCCCTCTTTCCCAAACAAAACACATAGTCCATTCATATTTGAAATCCCATGATTTCTTTTAATGGCATACAATTTTATAGAATGTCAAACATGCTCGATGGATAACATGGCATATTCACACTTTCATTGATTTCATCAATTTGATAAACATCATATTCACATAACAATCATTCTAAGCAAATTATTTCACATAGCACACACAAACATTTTGCCCTTTCGCATATAAACTATAAAGGATTTACCCACCTTACAACTTGCAATTTCCAAAGTCAATGACTTCCTTATTCTTATCCTCGATTAGGCCCTTGATTGCCTAAAACACAACACAATTCATCAATTTCCATTTAAGGAAAAAATCCCCAAAATTTGCCCTAGAATATCAAACCCTAATCAAACCTCAATCTAACCTATCCAAGGCTCATCTAGGTTGGAAAATTCCAAACCTAGCTAAAAACCCCAAATACCCTATAACTTTCACTATTTATCATCTTCCTCACTAAGCTTTCTCTCTCTAAGCTTTTCTTCATCAAACCACAAGTCATACTTCAACTAAAGCAAGATGAAAATGGAAGAATCTTACCTTAGAACCTTGAATCTCTTCCTTTTCCACAAATTTCTTCCCTCTCCTTTGGATTTCCTTCCCTTTTTCTCTTCTTTTTCTTCTCTTCTTCTTCTTCTCACGACTTCTCTCTCTTTTCCTGTTCACTTCCACAACTTCTTCTTCTCTCCTTCTTATTTTTGTCTTTCATTTACTCTAAATCTTCCAAAATTGCCCCTTACTTAAAGCCCCTTTCCCAACTTTCCCTTGGTTGGCTTTCAAGGACTCCAACTAACTTAGTTCCATCCTAACTTGCTCCATTCCTAAGCTTTTGTCTTCTAGTGTCTCTACTAACACTTCCAATTAATACACTTCATTAATCTTTAACTTACCAAACATAAATCCCCTTCACCTACCACTTTCAATTCAAATTAAATTCTATTCTTTCTTTCAAATTCTAGTTAAAGACAAATTCTATAAATTTTAAACCATAAATCAAACATAAAGATCCAATTAAGCAATTAAAACATAAATAACCAAGTAAACAATTTAAGCACATAGGACAAGGTCTAACAATAATGGTCCAAGATTTTATTTGAGAATATTTTGTAAAAATATTGGTGTTAGAAGTTTTTGAGGCCTCGTTAATTATAATTATATTTTGTCACTTTTTCTTACATTTTTTGTTTTTTTACAATTTACATATATGTAATTTTAAATAAATATGATCTATTATATAATTAGGATTCAATATTTTTCAACATCCTTTGTCTTGATACAATTGAGATTACCATGCATGCATAAGAAAGATTGTCCTTTATTTGTGGGGATAGACAACAAGTATCTTTACACTTGTCCTAATCATTTATTGAGATTTACTTTAAAGGAGTAGGGTATGAGACCAAATATTGTCACAATATTTGGCTTTTCTATAGCTTGCCAAATTTAAGTTGTACCTCTTTAGTAGACAATCAAAATTTTCCTAGAATAAAGCAAATTAATTTATGAGACTTCATATTTTGATACTTTTTACTCTTAAATACAATTCATGTGTAATGATTAGCTTTATTTCAACAAAGTTGACATTATCGTTGTACTTTAATTTTCTTATCATGTTTGAGTTAGTTGAGTAAAGTGCAATTATATCGTTTATCACTCAAACATACAAATATTGTATCCTAAATTTTCATTTAATTGAATTATATTTAAAATATAATTTTTAATGATTCTCATTAAATTATATTCCATTTCCTTTTCTACTATGTACTAACCTTGCCACTTAGTTAATAGAAGAAAACTATTTTAAAAGTTTTAATACTTGGTAATAATCTTATAAGGCTTTGGTTTTAGCATTTTATTAAAAGGAAATTTTAATGATTGTGTGTTAGTCATTCCCTTATGCGCACTTAAAATTTTGTATAATCTAGGACTAGATTTCAAATGTCATCATCGATGTATATATATATACATCAATAGAGAAAGGGAATCGGACTCACCTAGTTCATGTCTATCGAAGAGGGATATTGAGCTTGACCGCAGACTCGTAGCATGGGTGATAATTCTTCATCTTAGGTAATGAAGGTGGACAGCTCGTCGTCTTTAAAAAAGGATGGGATGATTCTTGCCAAACTCTGACATGCCCGTCCTCTTTGGAGTTATACTGGATCCCCAAATTATGCGTCAGTAAGATCTCTGCTGGGTAATGTTGTTGATGTACTTATAGGATAAATTCTACTAGATAAATATACTTAGTAAATAAATTTATAATCAAAATAATAATTATGAGATTCATATTATAATCAGGTGTTATTCCCACATTGTTTCTAGTTGTTACTCTATTAATATTAGATATTAATAAAACAAAAAGACTAGTACATATGTTTTTTTTTCTTATGAAGGAAATAATAGACCACATAGATTAAAGCATTAAGATACTTAAACCACATTGTTTCTAGTTGTTACTCTATTAATATTAGATATTAATAAAAAGAAAAGACTAGTACATATTATGTTTTTTTCTTATGAAGGAAATAATAGACCACATAGATTAAAGCATTAAGATACTTAAACAAACTTGTGAGTTTTTATTAGAGAATATATTCATTTAATTGACTCAATATTTGAATTTTCTATAGAACATTATTTGTTTGTCTATAGGAATACTCATTGGGAAGATTATATAACTGATTTGTTACTTATATCTCTAAAATATCTCTTATGAAATTGTTATGTTTTAATACTATTTAAGATGTATCTTATTCAAGGGTAGCTTGATTAGTAGTTATTAGACATGACATAAATTAAAGGGAGATATTTAAGTGGTCAATGTAAGATTAGTCACCCTCAAATAATTTGGTAAAAGGTTATTTTTTATTAGTATTAATTTCATAATAAGGTAAAATAATAGTTTAAAAATAAATTTCAAATGTCATTAAAAGAATCAATTACTATTAATAGAGAACTAATATGATTGAACTCAAATAGAATAGACATTAATTTTATACTATATCTAATCAAAATATTGTATGATAAAAATATTGAATTATACAAAAATTTATACACAAAAAGATTAATCAAAACTACTTTAACATTCCTAATATTTAGATGGTCATAATATATTGTTAAACGTCAACACTAATATAAAAATATAATTTATTTAATTAATAATTAATTTATCTAATCGTATATATAATTTAGGATTATATTTTATATTTATTGTCAATACATTTAGGAATTTAATAGGTCAAACACAATAAAGAGATTTACTTGGATTTTATTGTAAAATTTGATCAAATTTGAAGTCATAAATAAGATATTTGATAAATAAGGACTAATATTAAATGTTAGATCTTGTTGAGACCTATTTAGTATTTAATTAAAATTATTTGTAATTATAATTAAAATTTTGATCAAAATTAAAATTATATTCCTATTAAATTATTAAAAGATCCAACTCCTATTATAAAAATATATTGCAATTCAATTATTAAACTATCCAACTAATATTATAAAATTGCATTCCAATTAAATTATTAAAAGATCCAACTCATATCATAAATAGACATAGATTTTATAGGAGTTAGCACTCTTAACTTACTCTTCTCTATAGTGCTTAAAATTTCTCCACTTATTCGAATACATATTATTAAAAATTAGATACTTTTGTGTTTATTATAATTTTTTATATAACCTATAAAATAAAGAAGAGTTGAAAAAAGGATAAATTAAGTTTTATAATAAAGTATAGTTTATAATTCATATTTTATTATATTTATAAATAAATCATATTATAGAATTAAATATATTTTAAATTTCAGAAAATCATAAAAAATTGTTGTACCTCATAAGATTATATTTGTGTCATTGTGGGTTTTATTGTAAGAGTCTTGGCTATTTCCGAGTCAAAGAGTATATTTTTCATCTGTCAGCATATCTTTACTCCTTTGCATATTTCTTTAATCCTTTGCATATTTCTTAGAGGTGGTTGGTTAGTTAGTAAGGGAAGAAAGGAAGGAAACAATATTGTTAGTAATATATTATGATTGGATGAACATTATTTTTATATCCTCCTTTAAGACAATACTGTATACCCTTGATATAGTAAAGAATGGAAGTTATATCTACTTTCATTTTTCACTATATTTATTATAATTTTTATTACCTTTTTTCTGAGTGAACCAAAATATATCATCATGCTGGTATTGAAGCCTTAGAAGTTCGAATCTGTAAGGCAAGACACTTATGGGTTTGATATACTAGAAATTGGGCAAGCTTGTCGTCGTGACTCTTAATGTAACATCTCATTACCTGCAAGGAGGCTAGAATAGTAAATATGAGTGATCAATAAGAGCTTTAAAATGCATTCTTTTTATGTTCATGCATAATGTGACATATGTATACAAAGGAATAGTGAAATGTTGCTCATTGAAATGACTGTACATGCATTCATTGACATTCCGGGTATAATTGTTTATAAATGTGATTGTTATTGAAAATTTTGGTTTGTTTGTATTGAAAATTAATTTGGAGAGTGTAATTGTTGATTTAGAATTTTTGGAGAATTTTAGGAAAATTTTTGAAAATTTGGGGTAATTTTTAGACTAGAAAAAATACCGAGTGGCAAGACAAATGATAAATGGTAGTAGAAATTACTGTCCAATAGCAATGGAAATTTTGATAAATGATTTTAGGATTTATTGGTAAGTGCCATTGAAAATTTAGGAGACAATTAGAATAGAAATTGGGTTTAAGCTATAAGAATTGTGTCATTTGCCAAACAATGTCTTAAGTCCACTAAGTCTTTAAAGCCCCTTTTTTTGCCTTCCACGTTGCTTTTCATTCAAAGGTCAATTTGGTGTTATTTTTGCTCTTCCCATCTTCCTCTTCGTGGTTCTCTTCTCCTCTTCTTCATTTTTGTTTTCTTCAATCTCCACCACCTCTACTTTGAAGATCACACTTTCCTTCTTTTGCTATCTGCATTTTTGCTATCTCCTTCCTCTTTGCCACAAGAAAACCTGTCCTTACGTCCAGTAAGAAGATGATGAACGTGTGATGCTTGGGAGCTAGGGCTAGTGTTTTTTTTTTAAAGAATTTGAAGTGAAACCAAATAAGTTATGCTTTAAATGTTATAGGTATTGTTAAAATGAAACTAAAATGATGACTTGATTTTGTGAGTTGTGTGTGTGACGTGGATGGTGAAAAATCTATGTAAATGTCATGTTTTTGTAATTATGAATGATCATTAATGACCGATGATTTGTTATTGAGATGTTTTGGAAGTTGGATGATCCATATTATGGTGTTAGGATAAGTATAGAAAATGAATTAAGAATAGGAAAATGAATATGTTCTGTTTCTGAATAATGAGCAAATATAGATCATGAATTGATTTGTGAATGTTTTGATTTAAAATGGAGTTGAGAATGAGGAGTGATGAGGTAGAAAAAGTTATCTTGGTATAAGTTGTGTTAGGGTAAGAATTGGAAACAAAATTTAGTAGTTGACTTGGAAAAATGCTAGCACCAACATGGTCTCTAAATATGCTTCAGTCTTTTAGCCATAACTTCTTTTATAGTTGTGCAATTGAGATGATTTTTAGTTTAGATTAAACTAGAGGCATATGGCTATATTTCTTATCCAGACATCAAATTTAAACTTTGTTTTTAAGAGTCACAAATTTTGACATGAAATTAGGAACTGCGTACAGCAAAAGTTATGGACGAATGTTTATTTTATGTTATGTTTTGAGTGAATGAATTATAATTGATGTCTGAATGGTTATGGAGTGATAATTGCACTAGAAGAGGTGAATTTGAGTAGATTATGGGTGTATATGATGTTAGAATGGATGTAGGAACCATTGGAGAGGCTTTGGACGGAGCTTTGGGTCACATATGTCTGTTAAACGGGCATTAAGTCCGTTAAACAGACCTTCTCGGGTCTAAAAAGGCCCCTAGACTAGTCCATGTCCATTAGATAGACCTTCTTGGATCTGAAAAGCATCCCTAAACCTGTCAATGTCTGCTAAACGGACATACTCAGGATAGCTACAGTAAATTGCAATTTTTGACCCTTTAGATGGTAAAATCTCACTTTAAGGTCTTCACAATAGTTGTATATGTAGAAATCCTCTTTCAAACCATCCAAGATAACTTCAATCAGATATCTCTAGTGAAAGTTATGCCAATTGTCCCAAAATAGGTTCAATATGATTAGGGACATAATCATGTTTGATTCTTTTGGCCATAACTTTACCATCCGACTCCCAAATGAAGTGATTCTTGAGCCAATAGATTCCTAACACATTATTCTAACCAATAGATTCATAACACATTATTCTATCTCTCCAAAAAAATTGGTAGCATTCTAGATTGAATTGAAATAGATTGATCAAATGAAAGTGTGGCATTTGTTGGAAAAAGTGGAATAGGATCAATTTACTGAACATACTTTAGTGTTTTGGCATATCTTGATCTTTAGTCATCCAAATGAGATGGTTTTTGATTTGGAGTAAAGTAGAGAAATAGGGCTACAATTTTTTTCAAGAAGTACTGCTTTGATTCATTCTCTAAGATATTCAAATTCTAGAAAGAAGTTGTGCATAGTACACAGTTTTTGTCTATAAACAACCCAAAAATATTTGAGGCATATCTTCCAAATTACTGAACCGAATTGAATGATTTTGTTGTCAATGGAAACCTAAGACATAGAGGAACACTTTTCTATAAGAGAGTATGACCAAATTACCTCATTTTCACTTTCTAATTGAATGTGAACAATAGGCCCGAAAGTGTGTGTTTTGGAAAAATCTGAAGTAAATCAATGATAAATTAATTGTGAGTTAAATGGTCTTAGTGAGGCATAAACCTAAGTATAAATTACATTTAGATGAGTTTTTATATGGGAATGGTTTTGTGATGAAATTGATGGAAAGATACCCGGGATTGTCATGAACATGTATTGTACATATTTCATTTCATTCATGTGCATTATTAAACACTTATGATTGTACAAATTGTGATATATGTGTATGTTTTTTTTATATAGAGAAACAACTAGAACGTCGACTTCCAGACGTTGCCGGAACTTCCAAGCATTAACTGCTGGAGCAAATTGTATGTAACCTAGACAGTCTCACTTAATTACTTGTTTGCTCAAATTTTGTTTTAAGTTATTGAATGAATGTGTTTTGATTGTTGATTACAGACAATAACATGTCCGAGGAGATATTATTCGGGAATGTATAGGAAGTGCTGCTTGTATGTGAATGTGATGGAATAAATGTTACTCAACAATGATGTTGAATGCCAAACCTTGGGTCCGATGAAAATTGTGATCTGAATGTGAATGTGCAAGCATTTGAATGATTGAGACAATGATATGTGAAGTATTTCAATATTTGAATGCATGAAAGATAAAGGAAGTTGTAATCGGAGTCGCTAGTGAAAAAGAGCTTAAAGCTTAGATTGTGATTAGAGCCTCAGGCTCGGTTGTGAATGTACCCGATATCCACTAAGGGATATGGGATATAATTTGATATAACTCGGTATCCACTAAGGGATACGAGCTAGTAAAAAGGTGCTTGGTCACAAAGACAATAATAAAAAAAAGGAGTCTCACGTGCATTGCATTTATAGTTGATATGTGTATTTATATGATTGAAATGATTATGATGATTGTTCTAAAAGTGAAATGTGATATTTCGTGAATATGCAAAGACGTGAATAAGTTGTTACAAGTATTGATGTGATGCATGAATTGAGTGGACCATCGATGATGGTTACCTCATTGAGTTTGCAAAACTCATCCAAAATTACATATTGACTCTTCAGGACCGAGAGACAACTTTAGCAACTGAGAGATATACAAGCAGTGTAGACTTGTACTTTTGGGAAAAGATAAAATGGCTCAAAGGTCGGTCAGTTGGGATTGGATTGCTTAGATTTTGTATATTTCCCCTCTCATGTAGCATATTTTTGTATTAGGTTTGGATCACGTACATACTTTGAATGATGTTGTAAAGGGTACATTGTAAATTCGGTTCTCGTGAAATGAAAAGAGGAAATTTTGGGTTTATTAAAATATTGTGATTTTCTTTTGATACTTTATAAGTAATTAACGATATGATGCCATGTGAAGTGAATGTAGTGATTGATCGTAACGCACCATTATCGTAAGATATGTACCGAAATGAACTCCGGCCGTCCCGGTATGTGCCCTACGGTAAGGGGGTGTTGCACTTAATGTATCAATATATGAAAAATAAGCTAGTTATATCGTTTTACCTTATTTTCAACATTTAGGCAATAAAATTGTTAAGATTAAAATTACTGAACATATGGAGCTTGTTTAAATTTTCGTTAAAATGAGTAATATTATTGTTGAAGAATGGATGAATAAACCAAGTTATTATGCCATTTAAACCTTGAAAATAGTAAATATTACCTATTTAGAAATTGATTTTCTCATTAACTCTTTTAAATATGCTACTTATTAGACTTGTGTTCCTTTTCTATTTATTTACCTAAGCTCAAAATTTTTATTTTAATAATGAACATCTGTTTCTACCAATCTTTTCCTTTTAAGGTAATAAATTATAAGAAACGAAAGAGAAGACAGTAAACATGTAAAATATAAAAAAACTTTAGCAAACAATATCTTTTTAAGAGGGTAGTTAGAGATATAACATTGTTACTATCTAACGAGCAGTGACATATTTCATTAGGGAGCACCAAAGTAGTAGTGAGGGAGGATGCCAAGAAATTGGACCAGCAATCGTAACTTAAAAGCTGAGTCTCCACTTTTCATGAACTAAGATCTGAAAGTGGATTTTAGTGTCCAAGTTCCCACCGTCCTCCTTTAAATTGGGGATAAGTGATGATATTAGAGTTTCGGTTGCAACTTTCTCCTATATTTTATTACTTTTGAAGGCAAAGAGAAACTCTAAATTTATAATATAATAAATTAAGAATTATTTTTTAAAAAACAATAATTTATTATTTTTACTTTTAATATATTGTAGAACTTATAGATCGTGGATGATAGTCATCCATCCAGACACTATCTAGTGGTGTCCTTGACTTATTGATGCAAGCGCTTATTCTTTATAGTTTGACTAGCTTGCACAAAGACGTTTATTTCATCGTACTATTTGTTACAAAGGTCTTCTAAACACCAAATTTATACCGCAAGTTGCACCTACTCTTTTTCACAACAATCTCACTTAGGTCTATTTAAGTAAGATTCAACATTTCCATGTGATCGTCGACAAACAAACTTGTTCTCAAATGTCTCATGTCTCTCGTAGTGTTTGACTCTCACACTATTGCAAGAAATTATGAAAGCACTGAAATATTATTGGTAACAATAGAAGCATGAAAGAGATACAACAATTACTAACCTTTATTACTTCTCCCAAAGTATACAAATGAATACTCTCTCAATTTATGTGTCTCACGCTGATGGAAGCAAGGCTTAAATGAGTTATTTATAGATATCTTTGGCTTAACGGCCAAGGTATAGTCCTGATAGAACTCACCTATGTAGATCATATCTTATCTTATCATATTATATCACATTATCCAATTAAACGATATTCCCATCTAAATAGGACTCCATCTGTACATCCCAACTAATAAGATAAAGATAAAAACTATCTAGGAATGATTCATCCTTATTTGCGAAGATCTAAACTATCTTCAGATAATCCTCTTACATGGTCTTTATCCTTTAGAGTTTATGTCTATCCGCTGTGATTTTATCCGCACATCATTCAAGATCTCCTCATGATCTATATCTATTGATGATGAGTCATCTAAGCCTAAAGCATGTCATAGTACACTGGTCTAATATAATACTTACCTATGTCAATTTCATTAACCATGTTCCACTCATTTTAGTATACATTAAGTCCTTAGTCTATTAAGAACTTCGTTTTAGCTAAGTTAACTCGTATAAGGTCCAAAAATCTACCAAAACTCACACCATGCTTGATCTAACTTATTAAGTTACCTTGGAACTCTTGCATATGATCCAGCCAAGGCTCTTTTTCCGCTAGCTGTGAAGTGTCTTCATGTGCTAAGGGGCTAATAAACCACCCCCACTCGATGAATTCGATGTCTCATAAAACTAGTCTAAAGGTAGGCGTTCACTTGATCCTCAAAGTGTCACAAGGTCGTATCTTTCCCCCATGTAGCTTCCGTGATCGACTTTCCCTTCCACTAGATTAAGAACTCAATCTTTTGATTCTTCTTATACTGGCCCATTGTTCAATGATCCAAGATCTTCTCCACTTGATCTTTGAATTGTTTTCTCACAACCGACGAGCTCTCTTCACCTGACCCCTATTTGGATTAGATGCATCCTTAAAGGAAGATTTGAGAAATTTTTTAGTATGGTTATGGTTTCAAAGAGATTGTGGAGACTTATTGAGGACAAAAAATCTACATAGGCTAAATGGATAAATGGATACTACCTTAAGGGAAGGAGTTTGTGGAAGGCTACCTATCAATGTTTCCACTACAACCACTGTCATCTTTAAAGTCAAATGTAAAGTTATGTCATAAGTTACCTAGATGTTGGGAAATGGTATTAATACCTCATTTTGGTATAATAAATGGTTATCTAAAAGATCTTTGGAAGACATTGTAGAGCTCAATTCAATCAAAAACATTATTCATGAGAACCAATCTATTGCTAATTCCTTTATATATAAAGCTAAAATTCTTTAAAGAATCATAGATCCCATCTTACAAAATGAAATCAGTCGCATTGACCTTCATAAGGATAAGGCATATTTCAATATGTGGTCATTGTCTATGAATGGTAAATTCACCAATTTATCTTACAAGAAATTCTATCAAGGGAAATTTAGAAAATTTCCATAGTATGATTTAGTATGGATTAAGTTTATAGTTCCTGGAGCCTTTATAACACTTTAGAGGGTTCTCAAGAACAAATGGCTTACAATTAATAGAATAAACAAGTTTTTGGCAATACCAAATAGGTGTGTACTATGTAATCATGATTAAGAGATCATTTCTCATTTATTTTTCAAATGCCCATTCATAAGTGCATTCTAGAAATATATTGCAAGAAGATACTTGTTAAATAACCTACTAATGGAATGGGAGTAGATCATGACATACTGTTTAAAATTATCTAAGGGTAACAAGTCAACTAATGGTACTTCCTTATTGAGTTATCATATTTAGTATATGCCATTTATATGAGAGGAACGTGAGAATATTCAAGAGCATTGAAAGACCACATGAAATGTTTTCTAGAGATTGTTTCAATGGGATTAACTTGCATATTGCGACATTTAGTGATAAAATTTAACTGGATCACAGCTACATCACTATGTTACGAACTAATGTTTTGTTAGTTTGATTGTTATAGTCATAATGTAATGTGTTACTTGTTTGTCAAGTCCCATTCAAAATAATGTGCTGGCTTATGCTTATAGAACCATATTATTTGCCTTTAATGGCTTAATTTAATTCATAATTCTTCAAAAAGTATCCTTTTAACTTAAATTTTAAGTCTCAGCATTTTTTAGCATTTAGTAATTTGGTAACTTAGAAGTATGTTCTCAGAGTTTTCCAAAACCTACTTATATTGCTATTTAGAAGTTAGGCTTTTTTTAGAGAATTAATTCCTGGCACGTTCAAACTTTGGGTTAATCATAAAGAAGCGATCAATAATTTGACATGCCTAGTGAAACAATAATTTTGTGTATGAGGAATGGAAAAGAAGTTGATGTGCCTCCAACCGTGGAGGAAGAAGTCCCTACTACAGTAAGGAATGAAGGTTTCGTATATTAAATGATTGAAAATTTAGAGGAGGCGACAACACCTTTGGGTAATTCTGTAGTTGATGAGAACTCAAAATCACCGCAGTTATTAAAAAGAAACGATGTTGTTTATGAGAATGAAATTTTAAAGTTGAAGTCTAATGTGGCCTCCAAAGATGAAGCAATTAAGGTGTTGAAATAAAAGATGGAAAAACTTTCTACTACTTTGGTACATGCCACCATGTAAAATTCTCCTTTTTAATAAGACAAACTTTTTAAGGGCTTAAGGGGTAGCTTGCTCCAAATGCGATAAAAGTTGGTGAGTATAGTCATTCTTTAATTTCTTCCTCTATGAAAGAAAGAGATGTTCCTCCTCTAAATGAGAGAATATTCATGTGGCCTTCATGCGCTAATTTTGGAAATGGACAACATGTGATTAGACCCTAAGGTCTTAGAAGATAAGGATATTTGAAGTTGAAGCTAATAGGATAAAATTACGACTTAAGGGATAACCTTTTAGTTGTAAATTGAAATCCTATTCCTATTGTTGCTCCTTTATATACGGGGTTTCAAGTTGACATAGACACTGTTAGAGAAGTTGTTCCATAGTTATATGGGCCTAGCTTGAGACAAATTTGTCTTCCAAAATTTCATAAGCCTTTTCTGGATCATATTAACCATGACAATCCTTACCTCTATGGTTACAAAATTCCTAAGTTTTCCTTTTTTTCTATAAAGATGATCAGTCAACTATTAAACATATTGCTAAAATCATTATTTAATACAATGAATTGGCTAATTACAAAAATTTTAACAATTTTAGGCTTAGGCTATTTACAAATTCTTTGACTAGTGCAGCTTTTTCCTAGTATGCTTTAAAATTTTGTCCTTTTATGGGCAAGAGTAGAAATTCTATTTCATACTTAATTTTTTAAGACTAAACCTAAAGTTAGTATAATCAAATTGTATAGAGTTACTTAGAAAAAGGACAACATTTTCTACTTTTTAAAAGGACAACATTTTTTCATGTTGGTTTCACTTGGCCTTCTTAGAGTTAATATTATTATGGTTATTTTTATTGTATTTTTATATTGGGCACACCATAAAGGTTACTCTTCTTGTTCATAGTTTTAAGTGAGCTAAAATCAACTACATATATCATAGAGATCATCTTAGAACCTTTAAAACATTCTTGTTCTAGTACAACGTACATTTCAACATCCTTCATTATCTTAATGCTCACATTATGAGTTAGATGCATTTTGATACCAAATCAAAAACTTGTTCTTTATTTGATAACTCATGACCAACATTAATCAAAAACTTAATTTTTAATTATTATTGATTTAATCAAATAAATTAGCATTCCTAAAAGTAACTTAACTTTTATGTCATTCTTAGAATAATATAAGTATATTTTTTATTCAGATGATTTTTAAATTAATAATTAAATATATCATATATGTTGGTTGGGATATCCTGACTTGGTAGCCAGACTTGTACCTAAACAAATCCTTTCTCCAATCGTTCATTTTCCTTATTGTTAATTTAAGTTTTAGTTTACTGCCACCATTCTCTCTCTCTTTATTGGAACAGTTACTAATAATGGAAGGGAAGAGATTTGTTGTGCCACTTACCCATTTCCAACAGAAGAGATCTGTTGGCACAAAGTTGGAACTGGGTAAATAGCACAGCAGATCTCATCCCACAATGAAATAGCAGTAACGAAAGGTATCAATATCACTTGTCAAAGTCACACTAACATTGAATGCCATTGGACACTACCTTTTTTAATTTCTCAAATTTCGGACATAATGAAGATTCAATTTTACCGGGTTTTGTAGTTTTTTGGGGTTCAAACAAAATTCTATATTTTTGGAAGTTAATCAATGAAACTTTAATAGACAAATTAATATGTCCTTTAGATTTTCAAGTTTAAGCAATCTCTCTTTCATGTTAAGAACTGAAAGTTGGGTAAAACATGCTTTATTGTTAATCACAAAACGTGCATTTATATAGGCTACACATCTTGGGCTAAAGGTAATATAATTCATATACAACTCATATTCATGCCTGATCTTAGGCAAGGGTAAGTAGGATTCTTGCCCAAGGCCCGCTCTTATAAAGAATAAAATATGGCTCATTTTTTACCTTTTTGAAGAACAAAATGAGAGAAATATGGTCCACTCTTAACTCTCATAAAGAGCAACAAAAAAGACTCTTTTTTATCTTTGTTTGTTCTTTATGAAAGGCCACTCTTAACTTTCATAAAGAATAAAAGGAGGTAAAATATGACCCTTTCTTTACTTTACTAAGGACCTATAAAATATTACAAACGTCTTTACTCATATTACAAGTGATATTAGAAAGCCTAAATATATAGAATCTCCTATTATATCTCAACATTTCTTGTAATAATTGTTTAGCTTTCTATTTTCAAATATGTTCACTAGATTTGGTTGTTATAAACTTCTGCAGACCTGCTGTTAGACCCCTAAGTCTAGACTGCGGGATCGTGCGAGTGTTGGTGAGCCTTGGCCAATTCTTGGCACGCAAGTCGACACAAGGAAAATGTGTAGACGAGGAAACAGGGCAAAGTCTCGAGAGTAGGCGAGATTCAATAAGCGTGGGCACGCGTAGGGGCGCATTGGTGAAAATCTTCAACGAGACGTAAGATTCGGATGCGAGGCCGCACGAAGTTGGCAAACTAATTCATGCGAGACCTGAGGATGCGCGAGGAGACACAAAGGCATGTAAGATCCCGCGAGGATGTGCGAAGGCATACTAGCGCGACGAGGCACTGAAGCACTTAACTTCGGCGAGGCAGGTCGAAGGTATGTGAACCTGTGAGGTTTTATGCTAACTCGGTTTGTGACTTGTACTTAGTCATAGCACGACGAGACTACACACATGAGGGAGGCATGTGAAAACACTAAGGTAAACATGGGCGAGTGAGATCAAACTTGATGCAAATTTTGGTAGAGTCTCAGACCTTATGGAGATTGACTCGACCCAGGCTAGGACTTGATGGACAAAGGACTTAGCCACGCTCTGATGGATGGACCACGACAAACAAACTTGTTGTGGGAAGTATTGGATCAGGCCAGTATGCTAGTGGGCTTTAGCGAGATCACACTGCATCATTAGCAGATAGAGATCACAAGGAGATCTTGGATGATGTGGTGATGACTGGGAGTTAGAGTTGCAGTGAAACTTAACATTTAAAGATAGCGGAGATCTTCGCGGATAAGGATGTTAGTAATCTAGATAGTAGTATTCTAGATAAATGTAAACTCTATTTTTATGTTATCTTGTTAGATTCTCTCTTATCAGTTAGAGTCTTATTTGGATGGGGATGTCATCCAATTGGTTCATGAGATCTTATCTGATAGATATAGACGTGATCTTAAGTAGTTCAGATTTAGTGGGAATCTGTTACTCTAAGCTAGGATGCCTATATATAGCTCATTCGAGCTTTGCTCTTGTAACTTGATCAAAGAGAACATTCTTTGTATTTTTTTGAGGGAAAGTTTATAAAGTTGGTCTTTTGACCGTATCTCTGTGTTTTTCTTGTTGCCTATATTTTTGTTGCTTCCGCATTGTTTCTTCGAGTGTGTGCGAGTTAAACACTTCGAGGGTTGGGAAAGGCTAAGTCTTACATTAACGGATCTAAGTGAGATTGTCGTGCAAAGGGTGTGAGCGAGAAACTTCGGGTGAAAGTTTGAGTCTCCAAGGTGACCTTTGTATCAACTGGTATCAAAGCCAAAGTGTAAAATGACAGTAGGCAACTTGACAGAACGTGTGTCTAGGTTGGAGGCACTCATGGGACCTATTCCTCAAGGGGACGAAGAAATCACATCTCACAATACTCGTTTTGAGATGTTGGAGGCGTAGATCCAACAGTTACAACAACAGATAGTAGATGTGTTGAAGGCACAGGAGAAGGCCCAGTTTGATATTACTATGTTGAGGCATGCCGTTGCAACGATAGATGTCGAGCGAGGAGAAGGCTCAACACCAAAACTTTCTTCTGTGAAGGTATGTCAACCGACCGGTGTTCAAAGACGTGCGAGACGCTAACGTGTTGGAGAACTTTTTGTAGGATATGGAGCAGTACTTTGTAGCTGCTAGGGTATCCGATGCTGAAAAGGTCAATGTAATAGCCATGTACTTGGATGGAGATACCAAGCTCTGGTGGAGGACGAGGACCTTTGAGAAGATTAGTGCGAGTAGACCCGTGAATAGGTAGGAGCTCATGAAGAAGGAATTAAAGGATAATTTTTTTCCCATGAATACTTCATGGCTTGCGAGGGAGGCCTTGAAGAACCTGAAGCAGGATGGATCAGTAAGGGACTATGTGAAATCTTTTAGTTCTCTCTTACTTGATATTGAAAACATATCAGACGAGGACAAGCTCTTTAACTTTTTATCCGGGTTACAACTTTGGGCGCAAATAGAGTTACGGAGGTAAAATGTGAAGGACGTGGTTGGTGCAATTGCGGCTGCTGATGCCTTGGTGGACTTTTGAGAGATGAAGGAAACTAAGGTAAACACCTCTCATTCTACGAAGGGCAAAGGCCATGCTCAACAGGAGAATATCGAGGGTGAAAAAGAAGAAGAATTCTAAGAAGAGAGACTTCAACGAGAAAAGCAAGCAAGATGGTGGGGAGACGTCCTCCAAGAAGGGCAAGATTGCTTGTTACCTGTGTGGTGGACCACATTATGCAAAAGAATGTCCAAGGAAAGAGAAGCTAAATGCCCTAATAGCTGAAGAAGAGGGGAATCTTCAGATGATGCAGCACTGAATCTGATTGTCTTGTTGAATGCGGTTGGTAAAGAACCTAATCCTTATGATGAACTGATGTATGTGAAAATACAGGCTAATGGGATAAAGGTGACCACGATGTTGGATACGGGTGCGTCACATTCCTTGGTTGCGGAAAGGATGGTGCGTAAGTTAAGGCTTAGAGTGTCTAAAATCCCGAAAAAGTTAAGATCCCTGGCGGGTAAGGCACAAGCAGCGACGGCAGGCTGCTTACAACGTCCCAGTGAGCGTAGGGAGTTAGCATGCCAAGATGAATTGCATGGTCTTATCACTTAAGGATTTTGAGATGATATTGGGGATCGATTCCCTTAAGGCAGCAAAGACAGTGATGTACCCAAGTTTGGGAGGTATGATGGTTATGCTTGACAAAAATTCCTTCTTTGTTAAATGTTGCAGATTCGTTGGTGGGACGAAAGAGTTTATGACACCGATAGTACAAGTGTCGGCTATAACCATTGAAAAAGGACCGAATTATACTCGAGGAAACCTGAATCAGAAGGCTAGCAAGGAGCATATCATTGCCAAGATCATGAGAGATCAAGATGATAGAGAAAGCTCAGCAGATGGAGCTCTTCTCAACATGTCTTTGGCGGGCGCGGTGAGCCTTAAGGAGGCGAGTCCAAGTAGAAGCAAAGACAACCCCAATGGATTGGAAAAATGGTACGTGGGTGAAGTACCAATTGACATGAAGACATGATAGCATCTTCAAAGGCTGACTAAGGAGTCTTCGAGGGAACCACTCGTGGAGGAGTGCCGAAAGATTATTTCGACGAGGGCGTCAAATTCCTCTAGTTAGAGTGATTTGTTAGACCCCTAAGTCTCGACTGCGGGATCGTATGAGTGTTGGCGAGCCTTGGCTAATACGCGTAGGCTCGTATTGGCAAAAATCTTCAACGAGAAGTAAGATTCGGATGCGAGGCCGCATGGAGTTGGCAAACTAAGTCATGCGAGACCCGAGGGTGCGCGAGGAGGCACGAAGGCATATAAGACCCCGCGAGGATGCACGAAGGCATACAAGCGCGACGAGGCGCTTAAGCACTTAACTTCGACGAGGCAGGTCGAAGGTATGTGAACCTGCGAGGTTTTATGCTAACTCGATTTGTAACTTGTACTTAGTCATGGTATGACGAGACTACACGCATGAGTGAGGCATGCAAAAATACTAAGGCAAACATGGGCGAGTGAGATCAGACTTTGTGCGAATTTTGGTAAAGTCTCGGACCTTGTGGAGATTGACTCGACCTAGGCTAGGACTTGATGGACAAAGGACTTAGCCACACTCGAATGGATAGACCACGACAAACGGGCTTGTTGTGGGAAGCATTGGATCATGCCAGTGTGCTAATGGGCTTCGGCGAGATCACTCTACATCGTCAGCAGATAGAGATCACGGGTAGATCTTAGATGATGTGGCGATGACTGGGAGTTAGAGTTGCAGTGAATTGCAGTGAAACTCAACATCTGAAGATAGTGGAGATCTTCGCGGATAAGGATGTTAGTATTTTAGATAGTGTTCTAGATAAATGTAAACTCTATCTTTATGTTATCTTGTTAGATTCTATCTTATCAGTTAGAGTCCTATTTAGATGGGGGTATCATCCAATTGGTTCATGAGATCTTATCTGATAGAGATAGACGTGATCTTAAGTAGTTCAAATTTAGTGGGAATCTGTTACTCTAAGCTAGGATGCCTATATATAGCTCATTTGAGCTTTGCTCTTGTAATTTGATCAGAGAAAGCATTCTTTGTATTCTTTTGAGAGAAAGTTTATAAAGTTAGTCTTTTGACCGTATCTCTGTGTTTTCCTTGTTGCCTATATTTTTGTTGCTTCTATATTGTTTCTTCGAGTGTGTGCGAGGTAGACACTTCGAGGGTTGAAAAAGAATGAGTCTTACTTTAACGGATCTAAGTAAGATTGACGTGCAAAGGGTGTGAGCGAGAAACTTCGAGTCTCTAAGGTGACCATTGTATCACTTGCTTTCTAAGTAAGTACGCTTCATACGCCTCACTACAACAAAACGATACCTTTGGCGACGTCTAGCAGACATCGTAGAATCCAAATAGATGTCGCAGAACCCATTCTACGACGTCTAATAAAACGTCACAATAGACCTCGTAGATTGTGGGTAGGTAATAGGTTTCTGCGACGTCTTCCGCAAGCTGTCGTAGAATGCTTGTATCTTCTGCGATGTTCACACAGACGTTAGTAAAGAGTTGTATATTTTGCGACGTTTGGAGAGAACGTCGTCGAATTTTTGGGTTTTAACGACGTTGGAAGGACGTCGTAAGTATTTTATTAAAATAATTTATTTATAATAATTTTCGTGAATTTTGTTTATAATGTTTTAATATAAATTAGAAGTTCTTGATTTGTATTTATTGATCTGAATATTGAAATAATATTAAATTTAATAAAATTTAATTATTAAAATTTAATTTTTAATTTTAAAAAATATTGAATAAATTAGATTTGTAATTAGGTTTTTATTTAAATTTGTTTTAAAATTATCCAAATAATTTTATTTAATTATTTGCTAATTTAAAATAATAATATTTATTTAATAACTATTAAATATTATTTATGAAACAAATTTGTTTAATAATTCATCATTTTTTTGAATATATAATCAATTTAAATAATTATTCATGTATAACAAGAATTGAATACATGCAAACAATTTATTATTTAATTGCAATTCCTGAGTATGTTATAAAACGATAATTAAAATAAAGAAAACGTCATAAGTATTTAATATATCAATATGAGTACATGTTTAGTCTGAACGAACATTTTGTGTAGAACATAAAAGTTCCAATCGATCCTTC
>JANIPN010039914.1:0-78772 GCA_027478595.1 Erythroxylum anguifugum
CTCTCAGGGCCACGCAAGACGGATGTCAACTAACTGCAACACATCTGGGTAAGTTACAGCAGGAGCCGGCTCACCGAGAGATTAGGACATGCCTCCTACCATTCGTGCGGTTTTCAGAGTTTTGGCGCCTCGGATGCTGATCGTGTCTCCCACCACTACGAATCCCTTGTCCAAGAATAGCCCTTGCAGAGTTGAGAGAGTCGCGGCTGTTCCACGTTGTACTCCAATAAGCTTCATTTGGACGAACACGGGCCCCATGCGATACTCTACAAATTCGCGTTCGAGTGCAGTATCTCTCACTCCTGACACTTGCTGATACCGATGACCACATGCACGATCTGAGTTGGTAAAATGCTCCATTCTTCTTATTGGAGAGTCCTTATCAAGAGTGCTCATGCGTTCGCTTTAGTTACTGAGATGCTCAATGCCTTGGCGTGGTTGTAAAGATCTCTTCAGTCGCGAAGACTTTCAGTAGCCATTTGGGTAGGTAGTCAACCATGCCTCGCATCAATGGTTGCTCACAGTGGCCAAAGTGTCACCACGGCTACCGTCAGAGAGTGCAAGCACCTCAGCAGTTGCGATTCTGGTAGGCGTCCATCAGCGCTGAACACGAAGGGTCTGATTGGTGGCAGCTTGTCAACGCGTACAGAGGGCACACTGGGCAGTAGCTCATTGAGACTGTAGCCAGCAACCTGCAATGTGCAGGGCTGGCCTTGGTGACGCCTTCTCAAGTGGAGTAGTGGCATACTTGATTCTTTCAGCCCGTCTCACATATGTCCGACAAATTTATCCTTACCAAGTCTTGTATCTGCTAATGTTCCTACTGATTACGGAATAGTAAGGCCAACCAAGCTCCTGCTATCGAGTGGCGTCGATTGCGGGCCAGTTCCTCATTAGCCGAGTCCCAATGCGGCAGAGCGTGCTCGAGTTGCCGGCCATCAGCAAGATGAGACCGGATACACAGGGACCAATTGCAGTCACGGTTACGGAGCATGTGGTTGACCTGCGCTCGATTCATCATTCAAACGCGCTGCTGGATCTTCCTTCCCTCACTCTCACTTTGAAACCAGCTTGATACAGGTCCTGGGAGCACGCCGTCGGTACGCCCTTGCGGCGACAGCGTGTGTGATCTGCGGAAGAGCGCAATCTCCTTTTTGGACCAAGATGCAACGTGTCTGCGTTGAAGCGTCTGTCACACATAACACCGTAGACCTAGGCAACCAGCTCTTTAAGATTCAGGATCTTCCTTGCTGCGATTGTCGCCATCGTCGTGAAAATGAACGTCTTGGCAGGTTGCGTGTTGCTGATAGCCCGCAGTCTGAGGAAAAATATGATACCATCTGAGTCTCGACTGGCTGGAGCGCATGGACATCCGCTTGAGTTAGCAGCCTCATCCCCTAGAGGAGAGCTCCGCGAAATTGAGCATATTGGCAAGCTTATCATCGTTCTGGCGTAGGTTTAAAAAGGTCCAGCTCATTCATTCTCACCGCATGATGACCATCTGTATGTTTGGGTCAAGAACGGCCGCACCCATTCCGTCTGATTGCGGCAACGGAGACTTTTCTGACAATCCAGGCACAAGACACTTAGAAGCTCTTGCGGTAACTCACCGTAAAACCATTCTTCGTGCGCGTGTTGCCCATCTAGCTGAGAGTTAGGAAGCTCGACGGCTGCTGTGGTGGATCCTTGGTGGCACCGGATGGAGGGCCGGTGGCGGCTCTTACTGGTTTCTCGTAGCGACCAGCGCCTTGGACCTGCTGTCCACTCAGGCTTCGTCCGTTGGTCGATCCCCGGTGGGCCCCCGGTGAATGAAGGAGAGGTGAGGGAAGTATACTGCACCTTGTGCTGAACTGGGAGGGACTCAGCTCTCCGTCTGGTGGGTTCGAGACGAGGATTAGGGCATCCCTTGGTCCTCCTCTCACGGGCTGCAATCGCCCTGAACCGTCGTTTGGAGGGGCGACCCTGGCTCGTGTACGTGTCGCTAGTAACATTGTGGACGGTCGACCTGCAGGGGTGTGTTGTGTGTGGCTGTCGTCTTGTGTGGGTGAATTCGAGGGTCCCGCATCGACAGGAGATCTGAAAGAAAACATTTCCTCTAGCTGTGACCCTCCGCAGACCGACTTATCTCGACCAGTTCCCACTACCTTCTGGTCAGTCTCAATCACTCTCAGACTCCCTCAAGCACTCGTCTCTCCTTCGTTGCGAGAAGACACGCGGAATACCTGTCAATAGATACTCATCAGTCACAATTAAAAATGTCTTCAATGTGAGCTCGAACCCAAGCCTTGCCTTCTGCAGTTGCCCACTTTTGCCCCTCTTCCGGAAGGCAAAGGAGAAAAAAAAAAAAGGATGGCTGACTGACCGGTCCTATAGCGACGTCGATGTACTCGTTATTGGCGCTGGACCAACTGGTCTAGGTGCTGCGAAGCGTCTCAACCAGATTGTGAGTATTCATGCCATCCATTTTGGCATTTGAAGCTGGTCGACCAGCTGCTAACCAGAGGAACAGGACGGCCCGTCGTGGTTGATTGTCGACTCTAACGAAACCCCGGGTGGCCTTGCCTCTACCGACGTCACGCCAGAGGGCTTTGTAAGTACGATGCAAGCGATGGGTTGTGTTTCCCTGAGAGGATTGGAAGAAGACATTGAGATCGTGCTCAAGCTACAGACAAGGCATACAAGCGAGACAGTGAAATTCAGTCGGCATTCGCCACCACACCGTTCCAACAGCTCCGACCCTGTCTGAGATTGCAATCCTCTTTCGGACACAATAGTTGAAAATTTTCTTACTGACTCTTTTTTGTCTAGCTGTACGATGTCGGAGGTCACGTCATCTTCTCTCATTACAAATACTTTGACGACTGCATCGACGAGGCTCTTCCCAAGCCTGACGATTGGTACACGCATCAGCGAATCAGTTACGTCCGTTGCAAGAACCGCTGGGTCGAGTACCCCTTCCAGAACAACGTCAGCAGGCTAGACAAGGATGACCAGGTCACTTGCCTTGAGGGCATGATTGACGCTGCCATCTCGGCTCGCGTGTCTAATGACAAGCCTAAGGATTTCGATGAGTGGATTCTGCGAACACAGGGTGAGGGCATTGCCAACCTCTTCATGAGGCCTTACAACTTCAAGGTTTGGGCCGTGCCAACCACCAAGGTGAGTCCTTTTTATCTCTCCACCGAACTCTAAGAATGCCAGTATGCTAATACTGCTCAGATGCAATGCCAATGGCTGGGTGAGCGTGTTGCTGCCCCCAACGTTAAGCTGGTCACGAAAAACACCATCCTCGGCAAGGCCGCAGGAAACTGGGGTCCCAACGCAACCTTCCGGTTCCCGGCTCGTGGCGGTACAGGTGGGATCTGGATCGCTGTCGCCAACACTATTCCGAAGGCGAAGACGCGCTTCGGCAAGCACGGAGAGGTATCCAAGGTTGATGCTGCTGGCAAGAAGGTCTTGCTCGCTGATGGCACCACTGTCAACTACCAGAAGCTCATCAGCACTATGAATGTTGACCAGCTGGTCGAGAAGATGGGCGACGAGGAGCTTGTCAGCCTCAGCAAGGGCCTCTTCTTCTCCAGCACCAACGTCATTGGAGTTGGTATTCGAGGCGAGAGGCCGGATCGCATCGGCGACAAGTGCTGGGTAAGTGCCATGTTCTGAGATTTGAAAAATCCATGTCCGTCTTCATAAGTGCGTCTGACTGACACTGGGAAACAGCTGTACTACCCCGAAGACAACTGCCCATTCTACCGCGCCACCATCTTCAGCAACTACTCTCCCTACAACCAGCCCGACGCGTCCAAGAAGCTGCCCACCATCCAGCTGGCCGACGGCACCAAGGGCGACAGCACGCCCAAGCCTGGCCCCTACTGGTCTATCATGCTTGAGGTCTCCGAGTCGAGCATGAAGCCAGTCAACCAGGAAACCCTGCTCGCTGAGTCGATCCAGGGCCTTATCAACACTGACATGCTCAAGCCTGGAGACGAGATTGTGTCGACCTACCACCGCCGTTTCTACCACGGCTACCCGACGCCAACCCTGGAGCGCGAAGGTGTGCTCAAGCAGCTGCTCCCCAAGCTTGAGTCGCAGGACATCTGGTCGCGTGGACGCTTTGGCTCCTGGCGCTACGAGGTTGGCAACCAGGACCACAGCTTCATGCTGGGTGTCGAGGCTGTTGATCACCTGGTCAACGGTGCCACCGAGCTGACGCTGAACTACCCCGATTTTGTCAACAGCCGTCAGAACACCGAGAGGCGCCTGCTCGATGGTGCTCAGTTCTTCAAGAGCCGCCAAGGCATTCGCACCGACGCCTTCCCACTCAAGCCCGAAGGCGAACCGATCGCCAACAGGCCCCGCAAGGGCACCAAGTAAGGTGCTTGCGTTTGCACCGAGGAGGCTTGTGGATTCTGTTGAAAGTATGTTTCACGAGGTATGATACAGGGTACAAGGTTTACGAAACGCCACATAGAGAAGGCAAGGATACGCATTTCAGGTTCCCTGAGGAGCACAACTGTGGCTATGCGCAGTGTGCAGAATGTTACAAGATTACACAAGAGTCACAACTTATAGATTCGTTGTTTGTGAGAAAAAAAAAAAAGAGAAGAATCATTGCGTCGCAGACAAGAGTTGCGTTGCGTTGCGTATCACAAAATTCCAAACCCAATTTTCGTCTTGGACCACCTCTGCTTGGAAACTTCTTCGGATGAAATTTATTAGTGATAGGCGAACCCTGCTATTGTCGCTTTGTTCTGCAGAGCGACAATATCGTTCTAACTCGTTCTCTGTGTTGACCCCTCTTGCATTTGCATTTTGATAAGCTGTTGAGCTTTAGAAATACTAGATCACGTGCTATCCCGTTGGTGAATACGCCGGTATGGCACTTCCTAGAGTACTAGCATGACTAACTGCCAGTGACCTGCGCTTTCCTTATATGCACCTGCTTGAGACATTTTGGCCAGTCATGGGCAATTCCCCACTTGCCACCTCATACAAATTCTTCTATCAACTTGAACGTGCTATATGATCATTGCTGTACAAGGTTATATCGAGACGTTAATCAGGCAAGCAGAACGGATTCTTGGACGAAGTTGTTGATGAATTTGTACTTTTATTCCCTGATGCGTCAGTTTCGATATAGTCTCCGTCTGTTGTCATCGAGTCGACGCCCGTTGAATTGGGTTTACCCAATTGCTCGGAAACCTAAAGTTGCCTGTTGGCTTTGAGTCATTATTTCTGGAATACGTGCAAGTGCGCTGGAGCGCAATGACAGTTTGTTGAAATGCCACTCAAGCAGAACACGAGGTGTCAGAGCTGTATAATTCTAGCAAGAGGCTGATGACAGAAAGCTTGCTGTCGCCGTATCAGGATGATCTAACGCGTGACATTCACTCAGTCGGCAACCTGAATTTCGGACGCAAATAGCCCGACACAATGCCCAAGCAGTGGAGTCTCAAAACTGAGCAAACGTCGCTCCGGTCAAGATTGTTCGTGTACAGCGTCCGAAATATTAACACGGCTAGGCCTGGGGGAAGAGACAGCTTTGCATCGAATGGATGTCGTGAGTACATATCGATCAGGCAGTGGTGGCAAATGATCACATTAGAGGCCGCGGTAAGCTTCCATTTGCTGGAGCTCTCCTCGCAGTAGTAATGCTCTGTACAAGTTCTAAAATCCTTTCAGGCATACTCAGGAAAGGGTCGTGGCCTGCAGCGAATTCGATCGTGCGGATCGTCAGATCCTGATTCGCCGCCATGGCATCTGTTACCAGCTTCCGCTGCATTTCGACTGGTAAGGCCGCATCTTCTGTTGTGAAGAGATAGGTAGTGGGATGAACCATGTATGCTGCGTTTGTTATTGGTGTGAAATATGGGGCCGAAGAACTAGGAACCAAGCGGTCTGCCCAGTGTCTTTGTTCGGAAGTGCAAAGGTCGTTGAACAAGATTGACTCCGCATCCTGCACTCTTGCCAAGCCTCGCTCCTGGATAAGAACAGCGTCAGCAATCCGAACTTTGCCAGAGACAGATTCCGGTCTAATTACTTACATCCACCACCACGTAAGATGGCAGATTATTCCCGAAGCAGCTGGAAATGCTTTGTCCGACAGGCAAAATGTAGGAACACATGTACAGCAGCTGAACAACGCCTCCCATCAGGCCGCGAGCGGTGCGGCGCGACTTGCTGAGATCGGCGTCTGCAGCCTCTGTCACGACAACGCCACCATAACCATGTGCAACAACCATAACATCCAGGCTCTCGATTTCAATGAGCTGCGTGAGCCCATCGCGAATCATGTCGACATCGTCCGCAAATGTCATCGAAGACAGGTTTCTGGATGAAGGAAGCTGCGGACATGCCGTCTCATAGCCTGCTGCATGAAAGAAGATACGAAGAGGATCGAAATGTGCCGGCTCGTGAAAAGAGCTGTGGACAAAAAGAACAAACGGCTTGATTGATGCCATAGTAATAATACAAGACTCAGAAATGAGGAGCTAGAAGAACTGAAAAATGGGATTAAAGAGAAAAGATTCAAATCAAAGCCAAAGATATTAAAAAAGATGGAGCGCATACAGCATTGTCTTTTTACACGGTACATGTACATGCCCTTCATATGCCGGCCAAAGTTCAGGCACAACATGGCGACTCATTGGCCGAACTGTGCTTACGTACCATTTGATATCTTACTCTCGGCTCGCACATGAGACTGGCTATAGACGTGAGCCTCTCTCCAGCAACGAGGTGAGTTCTCGCAATGGTGTTCACGAAACTAACATAGGAGCATTCACGGGTTCGTTGCGAACAGGCCGAGGACCTTCCCCATTGAGAGGGTAAGCTAGGGCCGGTTCGAAACTGAACGACCACAAATGCCGTCTCGGACGCATTATAGACCGTCCAGACGACCGAATGGCAGGTCGCGAGACAGGCTGAAAGGCAAAGTCGAGGCAAGGCTGAGCCTCTCAGATACAGGAGTATCGAGCAGCGAGTGGGCTCCAATTGCCTTACATCTCACGAGGTCGCCCGAACGATCGTACCACTCGAACCGAGCGTTCCAGTTGGCTCGGCGGGTCTCCTTGGTTGATTATACACAGACGTGCAGCTCTGGAGTTTCAAGGCTGCGACATCTCGGTCGCGGCTCGGGCCCGCGTGGACAATGTAACGGTGTTCAGCTGTCATCACGGCTCGTTATGGGGCGGACAAGTGCTCTGATGCTCGTATCGGGCTTTCTTAAGGGTAAAAGGGCTCGTGAACAAGGATTGCCAAAGCTGTATTCAACGTTGGTATCGGCAGATCCTCGTGGCGATGCTCAGTTGATCGCGGACGATCTCTACTGAGTACTGCTGGCCGGTGAGTTGGCTTGACTCTATTTGTGGCGCAGCTGATACCTAGGTAGTCAGCCACTGCTGGATTTAAGATCCAAGACCGTCTCATGTCAGCAGAGCCCCACCGTTTCCCGCAGTTCCAGTGGCTACAAAGCTGGCCGCAAGTATCCCTGTTCACTGTGGTACTTGCCATGTTGCTTGAGAAAGATTTGCAATCAGTCAATTCAAGTGCAAGTGTTCTTTCTCTCCTGTCTCGCATTTTCTTTATACGTCAATACCATTACAACTTTGATTCCAATTCGGATTTTTATCCTGTACAAAAGTTCTAGAATCCGATTTGCCAATCACGTGCTGTCAGGCTGTGCCTGATCCGTGTTTTCACAATGTACATGTCACCTGGAAATTCAGAAAGGAACCAGGCGCCACCATCTTCCGACATCCACGTCGACCGCCCTTTCCAACGCAATATGAAAGCTGTGGCTTCTACTGTAAAGCAACCAAGCTGACACATCTTTTGCTGAGTTGTTGTGGCACAATCCGTTACATGGTCATGAGGCCGGTCGAATGTCTTGTCCCGTGGCAATGAGCGGGTACGTGCTCGAAGCTATGAGCCAAAACCTTACGTTTCTACTGGTGCGTAGTTGACTGCCTCACCAACAATACTTTTCGAGACGGCATAGCGGTAATGGCTTTGAGCGATACAATCTCCAAAGGAACAGAGTTGTATTCCAAGGGAAATGGTCTCTCGATCGATCTTCACTTTGGTCTTCAGATCAACTTTTGCTTTGGAGACTATGCAAGACTCAGCCTTGACGGGGTCATACTCGCGTCCTTCTCCATTCTCCTGGTGGAAGAAGGCAATGTTTTGTATACCATTCAAGACATGACACTTCTGTGGTGCAGATACTGTGCTGCATTTAAGTGAAACGATAAGAGCCGACCAGGCAAGCCAAGTAATTCCGGGCGTCTTGCGTGAGATGTTAAACTGTGCCGCCCTGAATTATACTGCAGGAACGACGGATGGAGCTCTGTCTCTACCACCTGCTGTATAGAGAGAGAGCACTGAAGAGGCACCGTGGGTCAAACCCGGTCTGTTCCACTTTACGCTCAGAGGTAACCTCTCTTGTGTCGTGTAGACAAGCCAAGAATTGACGCCCCAGTTTCCTCAAAAGGACACCACGAGTCTCGATCTTATTGGGCGGCGTAGAGCGTTCAGACCTTGTGTGTCTATCTGAGGGCGTGCGTTAGTCAAGCTGAGAGTTTCGTGGTACGCAACGTCAAGTTCACAGTCCACAAGGGCTGGCTGGTTAACCTGGGGGTTTAAACCTGCACCTTGAATGTTCAAGAGCGGCACCAACAACTTTGAATTGACTGAGATTGGTTGCATTCTTTGTCTGGCACTGCGGGTCGGGTTTTCCAGGTGGGTTGGTTCCAAAGGGTCGTCAGGAGGTGTTCAAAGCTATGATGGGGTTTTGATGTACAGCCTGAGGATAGAGTCATGACGCATTTGATTTTGCGGTATAGCGTGCTCTCGGTGAGAAGCATCAGTAGGCTTGAAACTATACTTTGCCTATAATCCATTAGCTCCCGCTACAACTATTCTGCCCTTAGTCTTTAGTACTTTTTTGAACGAGCACCCTTCTGTGTGAAACATCTTTCACATTACCAAATACGGACTTTCACGTTCCAACGCTCCAAGCATTGACTTCCCGCAGTGCATAGCATCGCGACTCGGGTGGCATCGCGACTCAGGTGAGCATATGTCTTGGGCGGAGAGTTGCCATACAGAATTTGCGATGCGCTTATACGGCATCATCAAGATATCTATAGTTTTGTGATGCTACACTACGAAGACGAAATCGTACAGCCGCATTTCCGCGCTGGAAGACGAATCTCGTGACGGCGAGGGACCAAATGCGACCCACGATGGAGGTTGGCAAGCTACTCGAACAGGCACCTTCTATTCCGTGGAGATTGAGGTACCGTGGAATCCTTGCTGTGCAAATGCCATGAGTTGTGCAGCCCTGTTGTGCATCCATGTTATGCAGTACGCCACCAAGCGTTCGTCACTGTATGTCATATCGATATCATTCTTATGCGGCAGCTCTTTCCTCGTTTGGAGCAGGAGCGAGAAAGCGCTGGCGGAAAATTACGTCACACGGTGGAGAGCCGCGACGAGACCCGCGGACCGTGTTGCACGTCAAATCTCTTTGGCGCGTTCGTTTCAGCTAGTGCGCGATCGGTGGGATGCGGCTTGCATGCGCAATTTCACTGTCTGGCATGTTTTCTGCCGATTGCTACTCGATGCTGGCCATGGCGGGATGGTATCTCGAGCAGAAGTAAGTCTCCAATACGTGGCCGACTTTATTGAACATCATGATATACCTGCTTTCCAAGTTCTCCTCCACGCCCCGCGCTCATTGACAGTGCAATTTGCAAGGGTATAGCTGCTGGCGGGTCAGGAAGGAGCGAGTCGCTGTTGAAAATATCTGGCTCCAAACCTTGCCGTGATTTGGTGCCAAGGCCTGGAGCACAGGTCCTTAGCCAAAATCTGCTTGCCCATCGCGATTTCCCGAATTACGGTTTCCCCAGGGTTGCGCCTGCTGCCCGCCAGATTCTCGATTGACGGCACCCGTGCACGCACCGCGTTCCCTGTTGCCAGTGACGTCGCCGACGCAGCGGCCACACACACACACACACCAGCCAGGGGCGATTTTCATAGCCTGTTATTTTCCCATGGCCACGCAGCCATTTGCGCCATGGCTGCACCCTGTTGAGATTTCTTTTTTCTTGATACGACTGACGACTGGCCCTCAACCAAGCTGGCTGTATGCGACGAAACTACTACTATTACTTCCAACTTTGGAATGCTTTCTCAGCTTTTGCTGATACACCTTTCTTCCCTTCACCTTCATTCCGAGTCTCTCACATCACACAACCTTAACCTTGCCTAAAGCCTGAGATCACAGGCTACCTCTTCGGGCAGGCAGCTGCTTCTCTCCTTCCAACTGCGACTTTCCTACAAACCTTTCTCTTTCCCACCATCGATTTTTCCCACCCGCTTAGCTAAATCCTCCTCCCCCTCACCTGCCCTCTAGGTCAACTCCCAACCGTCTCCATCCTGCAGCAGTCCAGGCAACCTTTTCGTGTTGTTATCATATTCCCTCAGATTTCAGTTATCGGAAGATCGTATCTTACGCTCAGTGGCAGTTCTTCTACTCAACAAGATTTTGCAATTTTCGAATTGAGCACTCCTCCACACTTTTGATTCCACCAGACAAATTTCAAGATGGCACCAGTAATCTGGGGCCTGAATCTCGGGGAGATCACATGGGACAAGTTCGGCAACAAGAACATGTGGAACAACAAGTACCACCTCAGAAGATCCAAGATCATCTTCTATCAGCTGGCCATGATCTTTGCCGTTGTGTCTGAGTCATTGGGCACCGCTGCTCTGGCAGATTACATCGACCAGCAGGACTTCATTCGAGGGCTGAATAACAGTGCGTTGGAATACAACAACGACTACGTGGGAGCTGGGAGCTACAACATCTTTACTGGTGTCTTCCTGGCCTTCGTATTTGGTGCTGCCTTCTTCTTCGATCTCATCTGGCCGGAGAGGCACGAAGACCGCGGCATCCGATGGGCGTGGAAGCTCTGTGCCATCGCCGCGGCCGTGTTCGAGGTGGCCTCGGCGTTTACTCTGACAGTCATCACGGCGACCAGAAGTGCTTATGTGAGTGGCGTTGACTCTGACGAGGCGACGAGGCTCCTGAGGATGTCCCCGAAGCAAGCGCCGCTGGAGTACAAGAGGAACGGGCGCGCCGTGGCGGCTGTTGTCTTCATTTGGCCTGCTGCCATTTTCACCGTCATCAGGTAAGTTTACGGAATTCAGAGCTCCCTGTGTGAATCAGACATAGGTACAGGATGACTGACTTGATTCTCAGCGCTGTACTCCTTTGGATGTCGCACATGCACGATGACAAATTTGGCGATCCCTTCAGCACTCACTACAGGGAGGAGGTCAAGGCCGGCCGCAATAGCGTCGACCGGGAGGCCCAGTTCATCAGGCGAAGCGACGTCGGGCATGCAGGCACGGATGTGGAGATGGCTCCACCGGCTGCTGCAGGAGCCCGGCGCGGTGCCGATGCGACACCCAGCACTGTCGCCGTGGCTGACGACAGCAACGAGAAACTCAGCTACGACGCACCACGCATCCCCGGCCCTGCCTACTCGCGAGAGCAGCCTGTACAGCCAGCCAACGTCATCTAAAAGGAAAAGCGTGTCGGGGTAAACGACACACAGATACGATTCTTGACGGACTCATTTCTCGGTGAGATTGCATACATACACAAGACGCACGGATACCCTGGAAGCAGTTATGGTTGTGCATAGATTGGGACTAGTGGACTTGTTTGGGCGGTCGTTTTATTTTGACCTTTCCTATTGGATACGGCTATGCATCGCAAAAAAAGGAACGATAGAAGCATTTGAAGCTAATGATCCTTGATCAGTATCGGGTTGGCCTGAGATTTCAAAGTTTGCTGAAGAGACTAAAATAGGAGCGCATTGTTGAAGACGGGCTCAGAGACGGAGATTTCACCTTGTGATACCCCTTGAACTGTATAATAAAATTCCAATGAATGGCTCAGTCACTTGGACTGAATGAGAATTGAGCTCAGAAGCTCCAGATCGCATATCATTGACGGTGAATGCAAGGCGCGATGGTCCTCAAGCCCGAGCCGTTTCATGCGCGTCTTCTCACTGCACAAATTCACGTGACGTTTGGGTTATGGCGGTGCACGACTCCGCCCCTCCAGGCTGACTCGAGATATTTTGGGCTCACGAATCCTTCCACAGGCTGCTACGGGTCTGTCAAAGATGAATCCGCTCCGCTTTGGATATAGCTCAGAGAATGGCATGTCTCTTAAGTTTTCTAAGCATATCTTGTGAGGCTCAAGAGATTTCTTCACCTATAGAGGCACGCCGAGCTTCCGAACAGACCTACTGATATAATACGAGGTTTGGTCTCCGCTGACGGTGATTGTGGAGTCCAAAGTTCCGAGAATCTTTGACCAGCTCGTCACTCTTGTCTATCGCCTTGACCATCGCCGTCTTGTTGTCGATTCAAACTCACAATTCTTGAAAGTTTTCTGCACTCTCTGTATTTCGTGCATCGTGAAAATGGCAACTTGCCTTATTGCAAAAGCAAGTCCTGTCCAAGCGGCACAGTCTGGCAGCGGGAAAGGATTGACCGTGCAGCCTGGCTGAGCACCTGTTTTGCTTTTGCATAGCCCTTAGGGACCTGACCTGATCTGCCGCGTATCTGACACTTTTCGGTTGTCGGCTGCTGCCTTCAATCTCGTTTTCTGCGCCTCTGCTGAGGACTTGCGCATGACCAGGAGTGAAGGGGAAGGAAGAATGTATAACCCGCATGGCGACCACTCTGTGTGCTCAATCTTCAAATTTCTTTACATGTACTAGAATGTTGAGGTTTTCCTCTTGACGTTCTCTCATTTTGTTTCCGTGCATTACGGGTTCATCCTGATCCAGTCCACCTGTCCAGAGCCGTTACCCTCTCATCTGCTGCGCGAGTTTCTTGGTACGAACCAGTCACATAATTTTGTTCGTGCCTCCCATAGCGGGCAGCAACCTCGTCCAGCCCTACCAACGTTCGACTGGACAATACTTCTTTTTTTTTAAGCGACAATTTGCAGTATCTTCTAATCTTATTCTTGTCCCTTCAGTAATATCGCTCTGTTAGACGCGCCTCAGAGATTTAACAACACGTGAGAACGACACCTTCAGGGCCCATAGTCCATTGCTTCTACAACAATTCTGAATAGTCGACACCCGGGCATCGTTACAATTGTTCTTGAAAGAAACTCATCCGAAATGGGCGCCGAACAGTCACGTCCAGTCCCGGCCTGGAATCCACGCCTGCTCCACGAGCCGTCAGATGACTATGAAGCCAGTGTCAGACACTCACTCCAGCAACAGGGCATGCCTGGTCTGACCTTTGATCAGCATAGCACCCGGTACCCGAGTGCGGATAGTCTTCACCATGCACGGCCGGGCAGATCGCCAGACTCAGCGAGAAGCCGATCAAGGCGCCATCGGGCCTTGACTGAAGCTTCGAGAGCAGGTGGTGGCCAAGCTCCCTACCTCGGTGGTCCCACCGGCCTGGCAGCTGGAGGCGGCCTATCTGTGTCGAGCAGTAGGCCACGAAGACACAGATCTGTGGAGCTGATGTCGCCCACTTTTGCTGCCAATTCATCGCACACTCGCATGCGACATTCATCTGAACAGACAAGGCAACACGACGCAAACAGTGAGCGTCTGCCCACCTACGAGGAAGCAACGTCTGAACAGGCGCTCATGCAAACTGCCATGGCTGCGAGCCGGGGAGACATGAGCAGGTTCGACGTCATTGATAACAGCGGCGCTTTTGTGTCTCGAACACCAGCATCATCGTTATCACCGTCACCGAATAGGGCAAGGGGCCATCGCAAACCCGTTCTCGCCGTTCCCGATAGAAACGCCGCAGCATCAGCCCCAGCCGCAATCGTCGGCCTCCGCCGTCCTGGTGCCGGGCAAGAAGACTCGAGAACACGGAGCAGAAGAGGCATGACGGTGGGCAACGAACTTCAAAGAGTCAATCACCACACCGAACCGCCTGGCAGAGATGAAACAGGATCGAGAAGAGGGGATGAGAGGGTGGCCCACGATTTCACACCACGCCCACTCCGAAGGAGCACGTTCAGCATGATTGAAGAGATGAGGGATCAGGGTCGTCAGCGAAGGAGGGAAGGGTACGATATGGTGGTGGAGATGATGGACGAAGAGGACGACAGAAGGCGAAGGCAGCAACATCGGCACAAGGACTTTTTTGGCAACCGAGGAAGTGGTGAACAGCGATCGCACAGCCAGCAGCAACAGTTCTGGACGAGGCTGAGAGGTGAAGACGCCGGTGAAATGGATGGAGGAAGCGCAGAAAGCCAGGAACATAGGTTAAGGGAGCTGCAGCGCCAGGAGGCGTCCAAGGCATATCAGAAGTGGTGATGCTTGACAACTGCTGAGCGGTATCATGAGTTCCTGGTCTAGAGTACCGAATTGGCTTGACGTGTATCATAGCTACGAAATCTTGTTCTGGACAGGTTTGAAATTCCAGCTATTTTATCTCATATTAAGTTTCGATATTTTACTCTCTATGTCAAACTCCTTCACTGAGGTTCCTTGTCTGTGTAATATGTACCGGCATGGCCGAGCTGGAGGGGCGTGCCAAAATGGCGTGCCTCGGGCTGACTCTTCACGACAGAGCGCAAAGCGGCTAGCTGAGAGGGCTAGCCGCACGTTGAGGTGTCAGACGGAGCAATAATTTCGTATCCAACAGCTTTATCCAATCCGCATTACCAGCCAACATTCCTGTAATGCAAGTCATGGCTTTTCACAGCCAAGTTGCGTCTAGAGGGCACAATATGCGAAAGCTGGAACAACCTGTTGTACCTTCGCCACATGGAGAAATTCGCCTTCACGCCAAACGTGGTAGGCAGATGCTCGCACAAACCTGATTTTTATGTTGACCTGTCTCAGCTGGAAGCCAGAACAAGTGCTTAATCCTCCAGATCTCACTATATCGTGAAGTTCGGTACAGCTGTCTGGGCAGGAACCAGTGCCTAGAACCCAGCTTTGGCGCTGGAAGAAGGATGAGGGCACTTGCCACTACAAAGAAGCTTTGTGCTTCCTGGCACGCCAAACGCCAATAGGTTATCATTTCGCCTCGACGAGGTTCTGATCTCGACTCGGAATCTGCTTCTTACACGTCTCCATTTACCAGCTTTGGTCCAGCCAGATGGACTACGCCTACATTCGAATATCCCCGTTCCGAGGCCGCTATATTGGTTACTATCTTGCGAATGAGGGCTTGCTGACTGGAGACCCAGTTGCTGACGATGGCCTCGAATGAATTGTACAGACATGGACCGTGAATATGCTTGAAACTGCAGGGTATGATCGTGGCGAGCTTCGTTGTGAAGACAAATTGACCGCTATTAAAAGCCACCATGTTCCCTGCGTGCGAATGCTTTCAATTCAACAGTCCTCTCCCTAAACTCAATTCCCGTCCAACGTGTCGCTATCAAGAAAATTCTAAGAAAGACCTGGATCAAAGCATGATGGAGCCAGCACAGCACGACTGTCCGCACGCGGCCGAAGTGCCTCACTCTCGAGACTCTCGACCTGCATACTCGTCAGCCCAAGTGCGTCGATACATGGATTTCATCGGCCTGCCTGAACCGTACAAGTCCTCACCAGTGCTTGAAGACGCGAAGCTAGCTTTGGATAAGGAGCATGGACTGCCGTTCCTCTCAAGCCTGATGCGCTACCACATGGCCAAGATTCCGTGGGAGAACGTGTCGCTACATTACTCGAACGGTCGGGACATGCCGCTGCACGTTGACGAGCTGTACGAAAACTTTGTTGAGGATGGCGAGCATCGGGGCCGTGGCGGCTATTGCTTCCAGATGAACACCTTCTTCGTCACGGTGCTGCGAGGCCTCGGATACGAGTGCATGACTACCGCAGCGAGAGTGAACACAGCGTGTGCGCCCAAATCTGGATATCCAAATTTCAAAGGGCCAAGCCACGAGACATGGTCAGTATTGAATAGCTATTCGATGAGCAAGCATATTGCCTAATCCTATGCCCCAGCCCAGTATCTCAAGAAAACATCAACATGGTTTGAGAGACACACCACTAAACAACCTCACAGGACCCATATGGCAATAATCGCCACCCTCTCAAATGAAGACTACCTCGTCGACGTCGGCATGCACGCATGGGGCATCACCGCGCCACTGCCCCTCATCGGCTCGCAAACCTCCACCAACCTCTCCATCTCCCCTCGCACCGTCCGACTCGTGCGCGGCTGCCTGGCCGAACACACCTCGCGCCGTTCCACGAATCACATGTGGAACTTTGAAGTCTGCAACGGCCCGGGCCTGCCCTGGACGCCGACGTACAGCTTTGGCATGATTGAGTTTCTACCTGCGGATTACGAGGCACTGAGCTTTTTCGTCAGCAGGAGTAGGAAGAGCTGGTTCACGCACAAGCTGGTTTGCGGGAAGCTGTTGCTGAGCGACGACGGGACAAAGATCGTGGGTGATCTAACGCTCTATCAGAATATCTTGAGGAAGCGGGTTGCTGGGAAGGTGGTGGAGGAGGTTGAGTGTCAAAGTGAGGAGGAGAGGGTGGACGTTTTGGAGAAGCGTTTGGGCGTTGTGCTGTCGTCGTCGGAGAGGGAGGCTATCATGTTGACTGAGACGCAGATTCACTGATGGCAAGTGGATATGGCTGATCTATGCTTGGAAGTTCGTCGAGGATTGCATCTGTAATCAGGGTCTATAGCATGTTTGATCTTGAATATGGAATAGACAGTGCAGACTGACTGAGTCCCGACTCGTGTACTACATCTTGAGACTGCTATTTGAAAGCATTACCGAAGGGACTGGACAAAAAGAAGAGAAGAAAAACTGCCATAGACTGTGCATGCCAACATGTTATCTGCCTGTCACAGCTGAAAGTATTATTCTTCGACATGTCAGAAGCATTTCTCCCCCTGTTGGATATGTAATGCCACAGTACCAGCTCAGCTGCCACACGTCCGCGTACATTGATACATCCCTGAAAGCAGAAGCTACCTACAGCATTGAGCACTTCACGGTAGCACTTGATGAACAAGACTCGGAATCACGCATCCCAAATCTGCCAAATCTGCCAAATTCGGAAATGTAGCGTGCGCCGATCACCGAGCGTTATTGCAGTATCCACGGAAACCATTGCCACGGAAACTGCAGGAAATGCCCTACCCAGCAACGCCGTGAGCCATGCCGATACTCTGAGCAGATAGCTCACTCGAATCGTCTGAACCGTCGTACAAAAAGCAGGTCTTCGCTCCTTCATCTCGTCTGAGCACATGCTTGCGCTTACACAAAACGGGGCCCCGGCAGTTGATCGGGGCCCTCGACGACAAAATCGGAACTTCGGGTCCCTACTGGTCCCATTCGGATCACTGGAAAGCGATAGAAGACAAGCCGCCTTCAGGTTCTGAAAGAAATTAATCGACAAGAGTAGGATCTCATGTTGAGAGATTTTGTACTTCTGTTTCAAATCCTGTTTTACTGAATGTCATCTTAGGGGTTCGTTTGAAGAAGACAAACGAAGTTTGCATACTTTCTATTCGATCACCAAATTCCCTCGGCGAGAACAAACGCGGCATCACGCCTGCTTGGGCTTGAGAAGCGAGATTTGAAGGACGGAGAAAGAAATCGAGGGAGGGTAGACAATGTGCGGAAAAGAGATCCATACGCGCGAGTGGAAAACTTCTCTCTCAAAGGTGCAGGTTCTTTCCAAGGAACCGAATCATTGCACGGGGACCGAACTTTCAAGCTCAACCACAGGTTTCGATCACATGCAAGCAAGTAGCATTTGCGTTGACAGTTTAACAATGCCTTAAAACCGCCGCAAAGCAAATCAAAGAGACGATCCAGACCAATTCTTGAGAGAAGAGATGTCAAGTCCTGTGTAAGCAACCTGTCAATCACCCCGCAAAAGTACCAGAGCAGTTGCAATTCGCCGGTCAATATTGAAGATCATGCGGCTAACGTGAAGCCACAGCATTACCTCAGGTTGTCTGAAGCCAAAGTTTGCGCCACAGATGCGGCTGCAACTCTAAATTGCAGGTACGCATCCACACCGCAGTATTCAAACTTCAACTTCAATATACTGGTTTCCCAGCGATCCGAGAGGACCCAGGAGGGACCAGCGGGTTTTGTTCCCTCGGTGAGCTCATTGCGTAGTTACACACAAACTCACATCCACACACCGATCCACACACGCACAAAATGGACGCCTCATCCTTACTCAAAGGAAGATTACAGGACTTTTATACAAGAGCCCACGGTTTCGGGCACAGGAGCCTCACAAAGACAGCAAGCAGAGACATAACATAGAACGAGCAGGCTGAGGCGCTCAAAACAAAACATTACAGAAGCTCTTCAAACGCAGCTGGAGAAAGCTCCTCAGCCGCTTTGGTACCGGGCCCTTCTGGGAGAGGTTCAGTCAGGTGCTTACGATCACCTCAGCCCAGAAGGTTTAACATCTCATGTGATGCTCACCGCATTGAAGCGAGTCCAAAATATCGTCAATAGTTTCGATCAACTCGTCATTCTCGATAGCGGGATCACTACAGCTCTTGAAGGTATAACATATGGCGATGGACGGGTCAGTGGTTCACAGGCACAACAGAAGAAGAGACGGAACCATGACCACCGTGGGCGTGCGAGAATGTCGCTCCCCGAGTGGAGGGCTCGTAAGCGTACGAGCTCACAGAGAAGATCTGTGAGTATCTCAACGCCAAGCGGACTGGAGGACAGGAGGAGGAATCCTGTTGGGGTTCCCCAATGGAACAGTACCATTGATTTGGTGCTCGGGGGTTGGGCTTCGGAAACAGATACCCCCTTTTCATTTTCACACGCTTTCACGGGATTGTCGCTGGCGGCAAGACGTGGTTGAGCGTTGCCTGCAACGCCAACGGCGACGACGACAACGACAATGACACGTGCTTGACCAGAGAAATCAAGTCATCACCAATCACTTCATTCCACTTCACTCCTCACTCTTTCGATCAACTGGATCTTCACGCCAGTGAGCGCTGGCCTTCCTTTTGTACAACTTTCAACATCTCCACTTCTCCATCCTCTTCAACAACCAACTCACAACAAAAAACTCACCAATCCCCAAGTAACTCACGAGCGCAGAAACCGACGACACTTGAAACCGAGTTTGTGCGCAATCCAGCGTCATCTCGGCATTCAGCATTCAGCATTCAGCCTTCAGCCCTTCAGCATTCAGCATTCAGCCTTCAGCCCTTCAGCATTCAGCCTTCAGCCCTTCAGCTTTCAGCTTTCAGTCTTCAGCCTTCAAATCTCACTCTCTCCAGAGCCTCCAAAAGTCCCTCTTCAGTATCTAACACATCGTTCTTGCATCTCCGCACCTCACAGTCCGGCCCCACCCACACACGTGATCAAACCAAACAAACACGTGATCAAGCAAGCAAGCAAGCGAGCACGAATGCACGCACACACGTTCTCTCCAAACCCCCGTCTCCACCCGGGGCCAATCGCCAATCAGCAACGACCAAGAAGCCACCAATCATCAGCCTCGTATTCACGCTCTCATTCCGTCCGATCTCGTCTTTTTCTCAGGGTTAATCGACAGCTCTCGCGCGCGTGCGGCAAAGCGCCTGGGCGGGCGGGCAGGCGGTATTACTCCGTCTTACTCGTGTCATCATCAAGGAGTCCCTCAAGAGTCCTCCTCGGCTGCCGATTCGATTCAGTTTGGCTTCCTTTGCCTTGCACGCAGACGCGCACATTCATTCAGGTGGTCCCTTGTTCAGCTCGGCTGGACTTGGGCTGGAGCTGGACTGGGAGTAGGAGTGAGGCTGGAGCCACGAGTTCGGAGCTGGATTTGAAGCTGGGGTCAGGAGTGAGGCTGGAGCCAAGGACTCGGAGCTGGAGACTCTGGAGGAAGACGGAGGAGGGAAAGGAGAGGGGAGGGAGCAGAGAAGTGAAAGGAGGAGGAGGAGGGAATGGAGATGTGAACAGGCGAAGCTGGTGGGTGGATGAGGCAGAGAGCAAGTCTGGCGTGTCACTTCCCTTTGTTTTAATTTGTTCATGACCCATGTTCTCGGTTGTGCATGGTCTTCGTGATGGTCGTGGTTCATCGTCGTTGCTTTCGACATAGTCTGCGTACTTCTTCCTCCTCGCCAGCGTCGAGATGTTTTTTTATTTTGATTTTTTAAATGGAAACGCTAGCTCGAGAAGCCATTCAATCACCTTGGTTAACAAATAGCATTCACCACTCATCTAAATCGCTGCCTACAAGTCCAATCGTGCACCACTGCAAAACTCATGAGACTTCTTCTTTCCCCTCGAGACGCGTGTATATTTGAAATTAGAGATTAAGAAATCGAAAAAATCTACCGTGACAGTCACCAAGCCCCATCCCTTTCTTTGAGAGACAACAAGTCAAGTTCCTTTTCCTTGTTTGCTTCTCCCATCCTCGCGTGTCTCTCCTTGTTCTCATTTCTCTCCTCTTTCCCTTCTCATCTCCTTCTCCTTCTCCTCCGTATTGGCAAAAAGAAAAAACATTGTTGAGTCCAGAGTCGCTTAAGTGTTAAGCTCGTAGCCAGTCGGCCTTCCCAATCGCGTGATGACCAAGAAGAGAATTGCGGGAAAGGCGACTGCGAAAAAATAAAAAGATATCTGGACAGGTTCTTTGGAAATGAACAAATTCAAAAATAATTGACCCTTTTTGCTCTCCCTCTCTCTCCCTCCACCATCTTCAAAATTCGTAGTTGTATCGTATGCTGCACTTCCCTTAGTTCTTCAGGAAGATGCTGCCGCCGACAGCGCGGCGGGGAGCGCGAGGAACACGGGCTCCGGCGGTGCCGTTGTTAGCGGCAGTAGTGGTGGGTGCGGCAGAAGAAGAGCTCGAGCTTGAGCTGGTGACGGCAGGGATGCTGAAGCTGGTGGGGAAGGGGTTGCTGAAGGTGAAGCTGGTGCTGAAGCTGGAGCTGAAGCTGGTGAAGAAGGACGAGCTCGACGAGGCGACGGGCACCACGGTGACGGTCGAGGTCACGGCGGAAGTGAGGGTCTGGGTCGAGGTCGAGGTGGCGCGGGCGGGCGCGGCTGTGCCGATGGACGACGATGTGGTGGTAGCGGTGGCGGCGGGGTTGGAGAAGGTGGTGAAGGTGCTAGTCTTGTTGCCGACGACGAAGGTGGCGGTCGTCAGGGGGATGGTGAAAGTCTCAGTGATTGTGGTGCAGGGCGTGGTGGTCTGGCCGCCGATCACAATGGTCGTCAGAGGCTTGACGAAGGTCTCAGTGATCGTGGTGCAGGGAACGTTGGGGGAGCCAGAGCCGGAGCCGGAGCCTGAGCCTGATCCGCTGCCTGAACCAGAGCCTGAGCCGGATCCAGAGCCGCTACCGCTGCCCGAACCACTGCCAGAGCCGGAGCCGGAGCCACTGCCTGATCCGCTGCCGCTGCCGCTGCCTGAGCCAGATCCTGAGCCAGATCCTGAGCCAGATCCTGAGCCTGAGCCTGAGCCGCTACCGCTGCCAGATCCCGAGCCACTGCCTGAACCGGAGCCTGAGCCCGAGCCCGAGCCCGAGCCGCTGCCAGATCCTGAACCAGAGCCACTTCCTGAACCGGAGCCGGAGCCAGAGCCTGAGCCTGAACCGTTACCAGATCCCGAGCCGGAGCCAGAGCCATTGCCGGAGCCAGATCCCGAGCCAGAGCCGCTGCCGGATCCTGAGCCTGAGCCGGAACCAGAGCCTGAGCCTGAGCCTGAGCCAGAACCGCTACCGCTGCCCGAGCCGGAACCAGATCCAGAGCCTGAACCGGAGCCTGAGCCGCTGCCGCTGCCGGAACCAGAGCCACCGCCTACACCAGGGGTGGGGGCAGGGAGGCCAGGGCCGTTAGGCATGGACTGAACGACACCGGTAGGGCCAGAGTTGCACTGAGCAGTGACGGTAGCGGTGGCGGTGGCAGTGACAGTGGCAGTAGCGGTAGAGACGGACACCTGGGTGATGGTGACCGGGGCGGGGCAGTCACAGTGGCAGTTGCAGGTGTTGGAGCCACCGCCGAGACCGGAGCCAGAGCCAGAGCCAGAGCCCGAACCAGAGCCCGAACCAGATCCGCTTCCGCTGCCGCTGCCGGAGCCAGAGCCCGAGCCAGAGCCGCCGCCAACACCAGAGCCAGAGCCACTGCCTGAGCCGGAACCGCTGCCGGTACCGCTGCCAGATCCTGAACCTGAGCCCGAGCCGCCACCGACGCCGGAACCAGAGCCTGAGCCCGAGCCCGAACCGGAGCCCGAACCGGAGCCCGAACCTGAGCCAGAGCCTGAACCGCTTCCAGAGCCGGAGCCGGAGCCGGAGCCGGAACCGGAGCCGCCACCGACGCCCATACCCGAGCCACTGCCAGAACCGCTACCAGAGCCAGAGCCCGAGCCGCTTCCGCTGCCCGAGCCGGATCCAGAGCCGGAGCCGCCGCCGACGCCAGGCTTGTTGGGCGTGGCAGTGCCGGTGGTGGCCGGGCAGAAGGTGGTGGTGGTCCAGAAGGTGTTGGTGACGATGACCGGGGTGTGCCTGGCCGGGCAGTCGGTCACGGTGGGGGCACAGCTGGTGATGGTCTTGACCTCAGTGGTGAGGAAGGTGCTGGTGATGGTGGTCAGGCCATCAGTGGAGTTGCCCATGGCAAATGGGGCAGCACTGGTGCTGGTGGAGGTGGCAGCAGCGCTGATGGCGGCAGCGCTAGTGAGGGTGCTGCTGCTGCTGCTGCTCAGGCTGGATGACGAAAGCTGGCTGCTTGATGAAGATGAAGAGGCAGTGGTGGTGGCGTTGGAGAAGGGAGCCTGAGCCGCGGCGAGCGGGAGGACGAGTGCCCCCGCAAGGGTCTTGAACTGCATGATTGCTGAGAGAAGCGAATTAAGGGAATATGAAGATTATTGTAAAAGTTTTGAGTAAAAAAGAACAAGGAAATAAAAGGACGAGAGGAAGGGGAAAAGAGGACTTGGTCTGGTCGCGTGGATTAGATGCTCCACCGGGGCAGAAGCTTGAATGAGTGACAGAAGCTGGGTGCTTTTTTATGTAGACATGGCAGGGCATGAGGCCTTTAAGACTGTCGAGATGATGCCTCTCACCCCCTTCTCCTCCTCGTGCTCTCCGAGTTCACCATACCTAGAACGGGTTGAGAGGCTGAAAGTCGAAAAAGAGCTGTAAGCACAGACCCGGTCATCCGTGATCAGACGAGGCCCGTAAAACTCCATGGTGCATGGGAAGCCATCTGCCATGCTAAGCCCAAAGTTTGTTGTGGGTTAGACTGGGAGGATGTGTCGATGGCCACAGCTGTCATGCCTGAGAATAACTGAGTCCCACATCGGGCTCGTGAGAGTCCGGTCCAGACGCATGCATGATATTGCGAATCGAGCACCTTGACTTGGATTTTTCACTTTAGCAATGCAAATACTGATCTGAGCATGCCCACCACGTCACGAGGGGTCCTCCGGGTACATCTGAGCATTGCAGAGTCCTTGCTCCTTGTCTTCTACTGTGTTGAGATGTGGATTGAGTAAAGGGGACGCGTACAGGCCTCATCAATCAGCCAAGCTCGTATCACGCGTAGTGAGTGGTGGGGGAGGGGAGCAGGTTCTGGCTTAGCCTTCCGTGCTGACGGTGAGCCACGGCGTTCAGTAGTCCGGAAGCGGTTCTTGGGACGACGCCTTACCCCTGGCAAATCAGGGGCAGGTGCGCCACACTGTTCGAGAAAGCCATGCAGCAACAAATAGGAGCAGCAGCACAGGCAGCAATTGACACGCCGAGAGACTGCAAGGTACATGCGAAGAAAATAGCAACATTGGTGGTTGGTACGAGGTGACTCTGCAAGAGCTTCAAGGCCAGCTTTCCGCAGTTCGGGTTGGGAATGGGAACAGGAACAGCAGACATTCAGCTCCGTTGGATGACAATAGCACAAGCACACAGAAAATCACAATGAAAAGAAAAGATTCACTCCTTCCATGCACGTGGTGTAAGCGAACCCAGGCATAAACAGGGCGTTCGTGCAATTTGCTCGAGCAGCATGGCGACATGGGGGATAAGACTAGCTTCAGCTGATGATCGGAATGGAACGTAAACCGTGAAGGTTCGCTGTTCTGGCATAGATGTTTGCTCCAGCCTGACTGAAAACAGGTGGTAAGCCGACCGGTTCGCCGGCCAGCATCTTCACGCGCGTGAACAAAGGAGAGAGAAGTTATCGAAAACGGCAAGCTTTTCGTCTTCTCGTCGTGAGTAGAACGGCGGCGGGTTGCGGTGGCGGGCTAATCGCGGAAATTTGATCTCTCGATTTTCTGGCCAGAGCCGTCAGAGTGGCGCCAACTTCGGCTGTTCGTTCGCCCCAGCCATGGCAGAGATGCAGCTGTACACCTGGGCACTGCGGTATCCAGCTCACTGGTTGGCTGACTGGCGTTTGTCGGTGGGAGAGCCGCAAGGGGGAGCAAACGCCAAAAGGCTCGGCGACCAGGGTCAAGCTAAGAGGGCAGGATTGCCAGAAGGAGTTTTTTGTTAGCTTCTTTCAGTGCACATCGGCCGTAATCCATGACCCAACGAGAGTTCTGCCAAGGAGTGAACGTAGATTGGCTAAAAAGAAGTCGCCAGCCCGCGGCGATTATAAGACGTGGATGATAGCAAGTCTCGGCTCGAGAAGGATGAGTAGAAAGAGAGAAGGCATACGCGACACGGTCACGTTTTCCGGAGTATGTCACCATACTCCGAACGCTCTCGCTGACTAACGCGGAAAGAAGCCCCGACTGAACGAATGCCAGGGAATATTTCCACGACTCCCCGTCGATCTGCCGGAGCACCTCGGTTGATCAGCCTGTGTAACTGTACACTTGACAACACAATTCAAGTTGCAAGAATAGAGACCACATCGCTCTCACAAGGGAGCATTCTGTGCCTGCTAGTCCGATATAGCAAACTTTTGCAGTGTTCTGAAAAGAGCTGAGCCGGTCAGGTGGTATCAGCTGAAGGTGAGCTCCTGAGCCAGTCCTATTACGGCCATCGTGTCATGTCAGCGCTCTATTTCGGTCAAGCCCAGCCTCGACTGCCCTCGTTGGCATGCAAAATAAGCCGCAACAATGATTTGGCAGCAAATCTCGGACTGTACGCGGTGCTCCCTTGAGGCTGAGCGAGATTTTGCAGATCATTTCCCATTGAGCTGGCCGGCTCTGATTCTTTCTCACGCTGTGGATAGTTGCATCTGCCTTCTCGGGCCAGCCTCAGCAAGCTATCGCGGCCGTGGAGGTGGGCCTGAGGCTCCAGAAAGGGAAACAAAATTGGGAGAGTTCTGACAGGCTCACGGCAGTCTGTTCCCAATAGTCTGGAGCATTCGGTCACCGCATCTGTTGCTATCCAAGGTCAGCATCGGACGTGTTCTTCGTGACTCGGCAATCGCGGAAAAGTCACCAACTGGCGATGACCGCTCTTGAGCATGGCACGACTGTTCACTCTGCGGCAACGGATATCCTCCATTTTCAGTGCTCTCTGTGTCGTTGAGCGGCGTCCTGGTTTTCATCCATGGCGATATGAGGCTGGCTGCGAATGGACCAAGCCGATCAGTTGTGGGTAATCTCATATCATCCGATAAAGCCTGTCTGAACGATGCATGCCGAATCATCTCTTTTGTTTTTCTGTTGCCAGGCATCAGTTGATCCAGACTAATGTCTTGTCTTTTTCAAACCGTCTGTGGAATATGGTGCTGTTCTCCCTAGTGCACCGTCTGAGAATTCGCTACTTCCGCGGACTATGAACACGTCCCACAATTTGGATGCTTTTTATCATGGCACGATTGTTGTCTCTCTTTCCCCACAGTCTTCGCAATAGTGACGCACTGCTCTTGTATGCGTGTACCAAAAACGCAAGGCGAATCACTTTCTTTTGAGCGCAAAAGATCAAGGCTGTTGATCTCACTTCTGTTTGAACGTTGATTGTTTCTTGCTCAGGCACAAGGCAGTTCGTTCGACGCAGATCTCAAGAGCCTCTTGCTACGTCAACTTCCGTCCGACAATTCATCCGGTGTTGCCTAATTCATATTTCGATTGGTGGGTGTGCTTTGGTGTGGATCTGAGGTACCTAGGTAGGTAGGCATGCTTCAAATGCCATGCTCTGCCAGTGCGCATCTCCGCGTCATTCAGAAAGCTTGGCTGGCAGGTGTGCAACCATATCGCCTCGTGCCTGCATTTTACAGAATTTGAAAGTGTCGGATCGCCGATGCGGCGAGTTTGCGTGGCGCGCGCCCACTGAGCGGTTGAGCACGCCATCCGCACTCTGGACTGCAAATTTCCTAATCGGGTAAGCCTGTGATTTTCTGTACGGACGCGACTTCCCTAAATCGCACACAGACTTTGACGATTCAACGGCGCATTCCAACTTCTGTGGAGCAACAACGACACTTTGTTGCGAGCTGCCGGCCAGTCAGAAGTCTCATGAAATAATAAACTTTCGGAATTGCTCTGTTTGATCGACTGCCTTGCCGATGGCAGCCATGGCATTTGCTCCTGTGATCGATATCAAGATCATTAATGACAGGTCTGCCAGTCCACATCTGGCTCGTTTTGCATCTCATTCACGGTTGGGAGAAATGTCTAGCAAACAACTTGGTTGCTTGACTCTGTCGTAACTAACAATGGCGTGCTTGTTCGGCTACATTTCTCATGAGTGACGACGACGATGCGTATTGAGGTTCCAAGGCAAAGGGAACAGGACATTTTTCTGCCTCAACTGCGCTATGTCGTCGCGTATAAGAGGAGGAGGTATTGGGCTGCCATCTCGATAGGACTCGTTCCATCCCAGCCCGGCAAGACCAGCATCAGAGCCGTCAGTATGAAGTTCACGACCCTTGCCAGTGCGCCTGCCTTCTTCTCTGCAGCCCGCGTGGCAGCATACCCGTTCGAGCTCCTCAAAGGCGCTGGCGTTCTGTCAGACGAGGATGCCGCCTCCTGGAATGGCGTCAAGAAGGACCCTCTCCTAGCTCGCAAGCTGAATACCAACACATTCGACAAGAGGAACACTAGCGGCATTGACCTCACCCACGGAGGCGGTCTCTGTACGTCTTAATGAAGATATTCCAACGAACGAGGATGACTAACATGAAGCACAGTGGAGGGAATCCTGCAGCCTCTGACTGGCGTCCTGCAGGCGATTGACATTCCGACGCCCCAGCTCATCTATCTCGAGAAGATCCCCGGCGACGACCCCAACCACCAGTTCATTGCGCCTGGTCCGACCGATGTGCGAGGCAACTGCCCGACGCTGAACACGCTGGCCAACCACGGCTACCTGTCTCGCGACGGCATCACAAGCTTTGCAGAGGCTGCCAACGCCGTCCAGACGGCCTGGGGCTTCGGCTACGGCCTCGCCGTCTTCCTTTCTGCTTTGGGATTGCTGTCCGGAGGCGACCTGCTGACCGGCAAGTACAGCATCGGTGGCGCCGACAGCCGTGTCCCCAGCTCGCTCGGCGAGGCGCTGGGTATTGACAAGCACGGTGGCTTCGCCATCGACGGCTCCATCACCCGCCAGGACGCCTACTTTGGCAACCCCAACGACTTCATCAAGCAACGCTGGGACGAGTATGTCGACATTGCTAACAAGCACGGTGGCCAATTTGGGCCTGACGCCAACGCCGAGGATGCTGTGAGTCCTTTTTCACCCACTGGCGATTCTCAAGAACTATACTGATCACCTCAACCACTTCACAGGGTCTCCGCTACGACAACTCACGCTCCTCAAACCCGGACTTTTTCGCCGGCGTCATCTACTTCGCCGTGAGCCACGCCGAGCGTGTCTTTGTGTGGGAAGCTCTGCCCAACGGGACCGACCCAAGCAACGCAAACTACGCCAACATCGCGCCTTTCTTCCTCAACGAGACCTTTCCGCAAGACTGGTACCGACGTGGACAGACCTTCACTATCGTCTCCGCCTTTGAGGAGGCCATCGCACTCGCACTATCCAACTTCCGACCTCTCGGCGGCAACCAGGGTCTGAACAACTTTGTCCCGCTCGACCTGGACATCAACTCTTACACGCCCGCCGCCTTTGGCTGTTTCCTGCTGGAGAATATTTTTGACATTGTCCCGGGCCAGCTGAGCGGTGACTTGACCAACCACTTTGACACATACTCTGGGTTCCTGAAGGGCACCGTCCTGCCGTTCTTTGTGGGCGATGATTATTTCCAGTGCAACTTTACTTCGTTCGTGCAGCCGAGTGACAAGGCGGGTGTTGCGAGCAATGGGTCCGTCTCGGCTTCGGGCTCGCCGATCAATGGCGCTTACCCTGGCATTGGCGTTATCGCGCCAGGCTCACAGCCGTCGTAGGCTGGTGGTTCTTTTGGCCTAGGATGGTGCTGGTGCTGGTCTTGGCATTTGTAAAGTCAGGCTTAGTTCAGCTCGTTCAGGTAAGTTTTCGGACCAAAATGCGGGTTGAACATGGTATAATGTCAAGCAAGAGTCGGAGTGCAGCTAAAGTGCATTGCTGCTGATGTTTCATGATAACCGAATGAAGGGAAGAGGAGGAGTAGCGATCAAGCTCATAGATTCTATTGATTTGGCCGGCTCATGACAGGATTTAATCCCATAGACCAATCACTCACATTCCAGGAAGTCGCATACTGTCCACAATAATATCAACACGTTGAAAATTGAACTTTCCCATGGCTCTCAAACGAAATTGTTGACTTTTTTCGATTGTCTGCTTTTGAAGTTTTTCTCTTTTTATTCTATCAATCTAGATTGTTCCACAATCATCGTATAACATAGCAGAATGTGAGAGATTGAAGTGATGAAAGTCGTGGTGTTGAGCAGTGAGTAGAGTACGGACATTACTTCCGACGGGAATATAATTTGTACCAAATATTTTGTTCCCGCCGTCAAAGTAGAGTTTCCCACACGCCGGAATCATGATACAGTATCAGATATCAGTGTGAGGCCTTCGACCGTAGCTTTTCATCGACAAGCAGTGTGTATAGATGTGAGAAGGCCGCCTTTGCCTAGACAAATGGTCGCCTACTGGGCAAGATATTATGGTGTTAAGTGTCTTCTAACACGTCTGCTGACAATCCTGCGGGTGTACCTGGCAAAGTAGAACGCTACTCTGACAAAATACAGTCACACGCCGCAAAGAACATGTGCGAAATGATAAAGATTACAGCACGTAAATGCGACTCGGGGTAGATACGGCAATGGATAAGTACCTATGTATTTTTTTCTAAGCTGGATGCTTACTCAATCACGATAGTAGCATTCCCGCCATCTACCCGTCAACCACAAGCCGCCTCACGAGAACGTAATGTTAGCCATCCCAATCAGGTATCCCTGACTCTGACTAACCGCGGACCAACTGATCGGGATGGTCTTGTGCGTCGCATCATAGTTCGGGTACGCATGGAAGGCATAATTGTACCCATCCCTCAGCGGCTTGGTATCATACACCCTCACGGGCGCCGACCAGCCCTTCGTGGCATCCGAGCTATAGCTGAGGTACACGTTACTGTCAAGCGCAGCATCTGCAGGCTGGAACATGAGGAAGTACGTGTTGTAGAAATTGTTCCAGAACAGCTCGCCGGTGCCGGGGCCAAAGCTCTGGCCAAACGCCGTCTGCGAGTAGTTGAACACGTTGGCGCGGCCGTTGTCGTTGTAGGCCGGCGCGGTGGACTGGTACGACGCGCCGTTCCAGTACTGGAACTGGGACCGGTCGGACCAGGAGGATTGCGGGACCCGAGCCATTTTCAGCCCGTTCGAGTTCGAAGTGTTGGTGATGGACGCGTACATGTACAGGTACCCGTCGGCGCCGGCGAGGGATCCGAACAGGCCGTACTGGACCTCGCCGCCGCGGAAGAGGGCTTGGACGGGTCGTCGGGTGTAGGGCCCGTAGCCGCTGACTCCGACGAGGACGGGCGTGTTGTACAGTGTGCCGTCCTTTTGCTGGCCCAGAGCAGTTCGGTTGACGACTTGTGGGAACAGGACGCCGAAGCCTTTGTCCGGTCCCACGGTCAGCGTGGTGATGCCGTTGTTCGGCCAGATGCCCGTCTTGCCGTCGTCTTCGCCGTTGTTGTAGAAGTAGGGGATCATTTGGAGAGGTCCCTTCTGGGCGTTGCCGAAATCCATCAGGCTGGCAGGGCCCTTGCCATCGTACCCGGAGGCTGCGATCGAGTTGGAGGTGAAGTTGGCCCAGTTGCTGAAATCGGACTTGGGTGGTCCGCCGGTGGTGTAGATGCCGTCGGAGAAGATGATGAAGTTGATGCCTGATGTGGAGGGTGAGTGTCAGCTTGAAGTTTTGATAGTTTTTGGGGATGGTGTGGAGGCACAAGGTGTTGCATCAGGGAGGTGTTGGTTTTGGTTCAACTGCAGCTCTGGTACAAACACAGCTGCTCGAAGCTGCAACGACAAGGAAATTTCACGCACCATTGATCTTTCCACCGCCGCCTCCATCCCGGTAAATGTTGGGAAAGTTGGACGTCGTGTTGCCAATGGTCACGCTGGTCCAGTGCGGAGGTAGCGTTGCCCGCTTCTCTAGTGCCGGCGCAGCTGCTGCGAGCGATGCGAACGCTGCCAGCACCGCTGCTGCCGTGGTGGAAGGAACAGAAAGCATCTTGAACAGGGTTGGTCGACGCTTCACTTCAGCAAATAGTCAAGTCGTGTCCTCCGAATTCAGTTCTCGTACTGAAGAAGGAAGGTTCTCGCTGACACAGGAGAGCAGAGCAAGGTGATGAGAGAGGAGCGGGTACGTGTTTATATGGTCTCTTTGGTTGAGGACATGATGCCTTGAATAGGCCGTAGACGCGACCATTTGAAGATACTTTCCTGTCTTCGACTGAGATGCTTGGACAAGTGCGCCACATCTTTGTTGGGCGATGTATGTGTAGGCTGTAACTTAGACAGACTTTCCTCACGATCGAAGATACAAAGAAAGAAAAGACGCAGAGAGGCAAAGGCTTCGTCTAACCCAAGGCAGGCAGGTTGCGAGCCAGCCCCATGCTGACACATCCGACGCCTCTTCAGCCCGACACCATCGGATCTTGTCGAAGGATTTTATCGTCAGGCTGAGGATGACTTGGAATCAGGGCGTGCAGCAGATAGGCTTTTGGTGGAGGATTGAGGGAGAGTGAGAAGCTTTTTCCCTCAAGCCTCACGCCTCAAGCCTGGGCCTTCAAGCCTCAAGCGCCAGAACCTCTCAGACAGCTCCGACGAGCAGGGGTGAAAAGTCTTGGTGTGTATGGGTAGTTCCGTGTCGCCATTCTTCTCCACATGATGCATTTATTGCAGTAAATTCTGACGAATCGAATAATCGATCACAAAGAGGTTCTTCTTCCCCACGAAAGCAGGGATCCTAGAACCCCGTAGACACCACTGACAGCTAGAAACGCCATCGCGACTCGCTACAGAACAAAGAAGACCTTGCGAGAAAAACTAGCACCAAAATGATCGGAACACACGATTTTGCCAAGAAGAACCAAAACGCACAGTAAGCAGTCTAGAAAATCTGCGGATACAGTGCAGATGCTAGTGGGTTTATAGCGTTTGAAGCAAAGTCAGCAGAGCCGTAGCCAAAGAAAGCTACTGACCGCAAAGCCCCAGCCAGCCATTTTTTGGTTGAAGTAGTTAGTTTCAACCAGCACCGTTCAGACCGAGTTCCCGACCATTTTCCTCATCCTCGTACAACCGCCCATAAGAAACCTAGACGTTGCGGGAGGTGACGGATCATGGTTCAGGCAGGCTATCACCATAAATTCGGTACTCCCACAGCCGGTAGATGCTGAGGGAGCGAAGAAACGCTGGGTGACCAGGTCTTCGCTCCATGGATTCCTAAGCCACAGTTGCCGTGCCCGAATGACTGTCCACAGTACGTACGTACTGACACACAAGTAAGATGTGGAGAAGATAAATGGAATCTCAAGCTAGGATCTGATCCGATTCGAAAGAAGGATAAAGAAAGTAAGCAAAGGTCAGATCAGTCCACACCCACCCTTTGCTAAGCACCAACACCTGTCCAATCCTCGTCGCCACACAGCCGCTTCTCCACACATCCAACACCGAACCCAAGCATTCAACCTGCGGAAATCGGGCGCACGCAACCACCACAGAATCATTCTTCAGGATCTCACCCTTTTGTCTTTGTCTTTCTCGACTCCACACACACACGCGGCTCTGCGATTGATAGTTGGATATCCCCCAGGTTCCAGTTACCCGACGGACGAATCGCATCTCAGGTGGCAAAGTCAGCGGGAACGTACCTACCCAGGTACCGACCTGCCCAGGTACCTAGGTACCCGTGAGAGTTGACGACGCCGCTTCTATGCTGACGCCCGACTCCTTCCCTGTCCTATGCTATCCTGTTCCCCATTCTTCCTGCTTGCATGTCTCTCTCTCTGTCTTGACTTATTTACCTTTTCTTTGTTCAGATAGCCAAAGCCTGGTGAGCAGCATGTGATCCTCCCTTCACAGCGCGCGTGGAGACGAGAGAGACCGTTCCTCCTCAGCACACTGTACACCTGTATGCCGAACACACTATAATTTAAGCCTATTTAGCTTGACCCGGGTATCCAAACCCAAACCAAAATCAGAGCAGGATATCAAGCTATCAATCAGCTCAATGGTACCGGTCTGCTCCAGTCCCAGTCCCAGTCCCAATCCCAATCCCTCCAACAACGACCCACTCACTCACTCACTCACTCACTCACCCACTCACTCACTCACCCACTCACCCACTTAGCATACCGTAGGCCCAGCCCCCAGTCCCCAGCCCCCCAAATCCCAGAACCCCGTCACCCTGCAGACGCCCCTCTGTGCATCCGTCTCCCGGGATATCCACGCTGGATCCAGCCATATTGACGACGCTCTCTCCGCGGTCTCTCTTTCCTTTCCCGTGTACGGGTCAGTTTCTATTCCATTCAGGCAATCCTCGCGAAGTGTTCGGACAGGGTGCTCTCTTGCGTTCGTGTGTGTGTGTGTGTGTGTGTGTGTGTGGAGGTTTCCACGGACGGGCGTGCTCCTCCCTGTCTTTGTCTTTGTTGATACAGGTGATTGGGCCGGTTGTGCTGAGCGTCAGAGCCAGAGGCAAGGTCAGAACTTTGCTCGTCGTCCTGCTGAGTGAGCGGGTGGCATTTCGTGCTGTGTGTATATGTGTGTATGTATGTGTGTATGTATGTATGTATGTATGTATGTGGGTGTGTATATTCTAGCATGCAAGGGTTGGATGGAGATGGAGATGTACTTGCTCAGTTCTGGGATCTTCATGTGTTCTTGGCCTATCAAGGTTCTCATCTTTTGTCTCCGCTCCACTCTATTGTAGACAACGGTCTAGCTAGCCATGTCTTTAGACAACGTTCCAGTCATCCATGTCATTCCATCACCGCCTCATGTCGTGGTCAAGGACAAGCTGCATCATCGACTTACTATCAGCCTCCTCCACCTCATCCCGACCGATCTTGAAGAAAGGCACGATCGCTTTATCCACAATCCCCTCCCAGAGCCCGCCCACCAGGCCCTTCAGATCATCGCCCGTCTGCTTCAGATCCGGAAAAGCATTGACCTCCAACAGCCAGGCCCTGAGCTTCCCATCCCCACCACCCTGTTCATCCTCCCCTCTCTGCCCACCCGCCGCGCTACCAATCAGCCAATCAACACCAAACACCTCAAAAGCATTAGGCAGCGGCTGAAAGTCCGTGGGTGAAGCCACGGCCGCCTGGAACAGCTGGCCCGTCGCCGTGCAGATGCTCTGCCACTGCTGCTCCTTCCAGCCCTCTTGATCCTTGGGCTCAGGCAGGCTCCAGAAAGCTTGGACGACAGATCCCTCCTTTCTATCATCATCATCATCATCCTGCAGACATGTGTTGGTCAGGTGGGTGGCCAGGTCGAGCTCCTCGGCCGGCTGGGCCGGCGCCGCGTAGGGCTTAGCGGAGAACAGGGCCAGCATGTCCCGGTAGACGTAGACTTTCAGCGCGCCGACGGCTACCACGTAGCAGCGGATGTGGAACTTGCGGCTTTTTCCTATTCCTTGGGCGGAGGAGGGGTCGAGCAGGAAGGGCGGGATGTATTGCTGCAGCACAAAGTGGCGCAGGTTGCTGGTCATGCCGGCGTGTCCTTCTGCTTCTGCATCGTCTTCTGCGACTTTGGCTGAATCTTCGTCCTCGTCCGACTCTGGCGCCTCCCAACTCTCGAAAATGGCCTGTAGCTCGTCAAAGGTCGAAAAAAGCTTGATGCCCTGGCCCCGGTCGGCCATGCTGGCCTTGACCATCCACCACGAGCGATCGGCATAGCTTTTCTGCTCGTTGGCCTCGAACACGGGCATCAGCGTCATCCCGTCGCCTTCCATTAGCGCGTCATCCAAGAACTCTGCGTAGTCTAGGTTCAGGCTGATCGTCTCGGGAAGGCAGGTGCCCAGCACCGTGCCGGGGTTCTTGGCAGCCCAATGCCGGACGATGGACGCGAGGTACTCTTTCCTGATGAGCGCTTTGCGGATCGTGTATGAATTGGCCATGAAGCTTGTCGATTTGCTTAAAAGTAGCTCGTGGTCGATCGACTCATATTGAGATATCTGGAGGAATGGCTCTGGAGAGCCTCGGTTTGCAAAGGGACGGGTGCTGTGGTCGATCACTGCTCCAAGTTTTGACAACGCAGCCTCGACAAGTGGCTGAACGTAGGCATCCTCGTACTTGGCGAACACTGTGAAGCTCGCCGGACCACCGATGGACGAATTTTCTACAGTCTTGCAACTTTCGACTTCCCTGTTGGAGAATTGAGGTCAGTTTTTCAATCTCACTCATTTGCTACGAAGGGAAGATGAAAGATATGATGTATCTCTCGAGATCTCCACCGATGTGTTCTGGCACGACGAGAACTTACAAGGCCGTCACTCACAGCTTGAGTTCGCCGGATCGCTTGATCGGTAGCATAAAGTTGGCGTTGAGAGGAGTCACGCTGCGGACTCGTTAGTAATCCCAGGTACAGTAAGACAAGATGCCAGTTCGGGATCTGCAACATACCTCACACAATCATTCCACACTGCCCACCCATCATTGCCCTCCTCGCTATTCCTGACACTGTCATGAACGTCCTTGAACGAAGGAAACCACTTGAAGTGGCGATGCTGGTGCCTCGAGACCCCTCTTTCCTGCTTGCCATCTCCACTCGCCCTATCAGCAGCCTCTGCAGCATCTCCCTCCTGCTTCCTGATCACCGCCTCTCTCCTCTCCAGCGTCTGGCCCTCCTTTGGCTCGATCTCCCTTCCCTGCTCATCGACCTCAACCTCCCTGAATGCACTCCCGCTCCTCCACCTGTTCGCTAGCATATACGTCCACAGCACCTTGCGCGTCTCCACATCTCTTAGTAGTGGCACATTCACATTATACACATCCACGCCCTCGTCCCAGTTCTCCACCAAATGCTCCACCAGCCTGACGCCCAGCCTGCACGCAGCCTCAATCGGCTCTCTCAAATACCTCCCGTCCGGACTAAACGCAAAGCTCAGCGCAATACCCTTGTGCCCACACACAGCCGCCTCCATGGCGCCACCGATCGTGCCCGAGGACAGGGCAAACAGCGCGGTCGAGTTGCGCCCAAAGTTGGGCCCGCTGACCACGACGTCGACGGGTCCGCGGTCACGGTAGAAGTGGAACAGCCCCATTTGCGTGCACGTGGCTGGCGTGCCGTTGACGAGCACCCATTCCTCTTGGTGCTGGGACGACGACGAGGAGTCCGAAACCAGGGGCCGCTCGTGCGTCGTGCCGTCATCCTCGTGCACGGTCCCCGGTCGGAAGTAGCTGGGCTTTACCGTGTCGTGCACAAAGTGTGCTTTGCCGATCCAGGAGCGTTGTACGTGAGGGAGTACCACAGAGACCAGGTGCCCTCGTGCTTGCAGCGATTGCACAAAGGCGTGCACATAGGGCGAGGATTGGCAGTCCGGCGGGCCATCGTCGTTGACGACCTGAGAGAAATGTCAGAAGCGGCTTACTCAGACCTGAAGCTTCATCGATCATAAGTAGATGCAGGCGTTGTGGACAGAGTGAAAAAGAAGTAAAATTTGCTTTCGATACATGATTCAATGCGTGATGACAGCTGGACATATAAACCATTCAAGTCATGCCGTACGCGGTGACCAAAGTGAAAAATTCTCGGATCTGAACTCACCAAGATATGCATGATCTCTGGCTCCTGAAGTTCTGAATTTTCTCAGTGCCAGTCTTCGAGTCTCGAGATACGTTACTGAATCGTGTTGTAGAAGGATGCGGGCAGGTGGGGAAATTTCTGACGACATGCGTGGCAGAGCACACATGGCAGCACGGCGACCAGCAACCAAGTGCTTCTACTAAACCTTATTTCAAATATTCAGAAACCTGAGATTCTTGAAGGAACCGATATTGTTCTAGCATAACAAAAGATGCCAAAAGATGCAAAAAGATGCAAACACAATGTTTTTCTGAAATGCTTCTTCCTCCCTGTATCTTGATCTTTGCAGAGACAAGAAACAGCAGAGTCCATGTGGCTCAATTACAATTAAGCTCATAATCTACTCGCGATATCTAGGAACTTAAAAATTCTTGGGTTCGAACCGTTTGTTTCATTCTTGGTTTTACTATCAAAGGAATGTATATGCTATCCAGAATGGGCGGAATACACACCCTCCATAGTGATCGAGCTGTCGAGAAGCTGCCTCATGACGATAACCATCTGAAATGTACAGAGCCTTGATTTGTGCATGCTATGCTTCGTCATCAGGTCCCACTTTTCATTGGCCGTAGTCCATGAGTGCTTCCGAATCACCCTTCCGAGTCTCTCTCCTGACCCCTCCCCGTCTCCATCGCAAGCTGCCTAGTTGTGGATGAAAGAGCGGACGATGCCTCCTTGCGAGACGTCGTTGCATCGAGAGTCGGTCCAGATGGCGTAGGCAGTCGCGTTGCCGCCGCAGCCCTGGCTGGGGAAGAGGTAGGCGGCCAGGTTGGTCCTTGTGTTGGCCGCGAGCTTGGTCGACAGGAAGCCTGGTGCGTAGGTGATGCAGCCGCTGTCGGGCGCGCCGAGGTTCAGCGTGGCGGAGAGCTTGGTGCACTTGGTGTCCGAGTACACGTACACGGTGGGGTTGGCGGCAGCAGCGGCCGAATCGGCGTCGCGCGACTCGAGGTCGAACATGGCATCACGCTCCTCGAGCAGGTCAAAGGTGGGCATGGCAGAGGCGATAGCCGCGAAGGCGACGACGGCAAGAGTGGTGAACTGCATCTTGATGGTGGGCTTGTGGGTTTTTTTCTCGACTGCCTGTCTTGAGGAAGAAGGAGATCTGAAGCTGAAGATTGACCGAGAATGTTGCTCTGGAAACTTGAAGGTTCTGATGGTTCGAGAGAAGATGTCGAAAGGGCGCGGATTGACGAGTTTATATACATGAACCGTCGAGGACCGTCTTCGTCTGTCTTCTGCTCACTTCTCGAGATGAATTTGAGTGTTTCCTATTGCTACAAAGCGTCCATACGCCTGCCCACTCATCGAGACTCGATCCGTGAGCGCGGCACAAGGACTTGAGTGGCGAGGAGCTCGACGCCGGCTACCGAAACTGTGACCCATGTCTCATTCGACCGCTCAGCGAAAGTCCAGGCCGCCATCGATTGAGGTATGTAGTCCTGGGCATCGCCATGTCATCTTGTTCAGGAAAAGTTTTCTTAACGTGGACCTCTTTCCCACTCGCGTGTGGCACGCATGCTAAAGTCCAAGTGGTCAAGTTCTTTGTTAGAATGTCAAGTAATGCGGCTCATCAAGCCGCCGGATTGGCCAAGGCTGTGGAGAAGAGGGTCCGCAGGACTCGTACCTGTTCTGCAGCGCTCGTCAGCCGCAGCAGGGCAATGTATGTCCAAAATCACACCAACTGAAGTGGGAGCAGGTTCCGAGGCTGGCGTACTGGGCTCACCAACTCTCGCCCCAGCTGGGGAACGAGAGATGCTCAGCAAGGCAATCAATAGCCTGGACTTTGAGCCGTTCGTCGTTGGCAGCATCAATTCCTTTGTTCGTATGGTCTCTAACGGTCAAAGGAGAAGGACAGACGGGTAGAATTCTGCTATCATTCAGCTAGAACCAAGATAATACTCACCCCCTCCATGTTCTGGTCAGGCTAGCCTATCTGGGAATCCGAGTAGGCTAACACGAACCGTCAGCTTAGTGAATTCGTCACTGCTTCTGGCATGCATCTTGCGAAGACCTCGATGTATCCATCGAATTGGTCTTGGTTGCAAAAGACGCGCTCATGAGATAGTTGAATACATGCTCTGAACGTTCAATGAAGCAGTCCTGAGCGAAGGGGAACGTTCCTGAACAGACCGCGCCGGACCCATTCCATCCGCCTCATGGATGAAGCTCCGCCGGGACGAGCTCCCCTCCAGTGACCATGGCAAAGGTCTGGTGCTGTGGCGCTGGTATCGTGAAACAAGAACTCAACCCTTTCACCTTTCAAAGGCTCCGACTGGTTGTCTGTCTGTACGGCGCCACGTTTTCCCGGCCTTGAGCATCCAGGCCTCAGGTCAGCATCATCTTCGAGCCTTGGGGACGAGGTCTCAGTCTGCAAGGCCTGCAAGTCTCGGCTAATGTGTGCATTCTCACCGTAGCTGGCTTGCAGACTGGGTTGCAGAGTGGCGGCTGACGCTGGCAAATGCCAACCTGGGGTTGACCGGCACCAGCGCCCGATCTGTTAGCAAGCTGACCCGACGGCGTAAAGATCTCATGTTTGGTGGCTGAAATTGGGAAACATAGTGAATGAAGGTTGAGAAGGTTTTCTCATTGGCAAACTTGCATGTGAGCTCGCCGCTTTGACGAGACCAGAGGCCGGCATGGCCTTTCAAAGTCCTCATATGAAGGTTTCTCACCTTGCATTTCGCCTTAAACCCTTCATGATCTGGTGGACACCACAAGGCGTTCTCGGACCCGACGGGTGAGTGAGCGTGCCTGAACCTTGTCTTGCATGAGTAAGGATCGCGGTTTTGGTCTTTGTTCCTCACACTTGCGAGTTGATGATGTGGTGGAAGTCACGGGATGAGCGGGAACCCTAAAACACACGAAGCCGGGAAGATTCGCTGGCAGAGGCCGCCACACCGGTACTTGCCAAGGTACCCAGATGCTTGGTATATACTCGTATGGCTGGCAGGGTGTTCTCGTACTTGCCTAGGTATCTAGGTATCTAGGTATGTACCTTCAGAGTAGCTGCAGGCAAGTTCAATAGCATGTGCCAGTGATGGGCGCCGGCACTGAGTGCTTACGCTTTTGTAAGCTGATGTATGACTAATGAAGGAATCTAGCCAAATTTTAACCGTGACGACAAAAATGAAGTAATCTCTATCAGCAAATCGACACTGACTATCATCTACCGCAAATCGGCAATTTGAGTGCGTGTGTGTGAGTTCAGCGTTGGGAGAAGGGAAGAGAAAGCGAGGGAGAAAGAATTCTTAGTCTGAACCCTTGGTACTGACTGGCCAGCACCAGCCCACAGCAGTTTCAGCTACAGGGGTTTTGTGGCGTGCCTAACTAGACTCAAAAAGCGTGTACATACGACTTTGTACCGGAAGTGATCCTCATATGTTCCTCCACCCCGGGGCTTGCAAATGCAGGGTAGTAAGCCGCGGGCCAGAATTCATTGCCGCCGATTTCCCACCAAAAATGGGGCTTGCCACCGATTGCTGGTTCGTTACCTACCAGTAGCAAAATTCTAGAAAAATAACAATAAATGTCGTTAAGGTACAGGATAAACTTGTATTTATTTCCAAGACCTTTTTAAAAAAAATTATTAGAAAATAAAAAATAAAAATAAAGTATCGAAATCTTTGATTAAATCAACTATGACGGGAATCTCTTATCCCTCGGACGCTTACTTTACGGGGAAAAAGGCACCTACTAGTGGTAGATACGAGCGGCAATGACCTTTGGCCTCTGGCCTACCTAGATAGTTAGTGAGGATTTATGGCGCTGCGAATGTGGCTAGCCCCTATATCACGTGTAGCGGGAGCTGTGCGCCTCAAACTTGTCCGTTGCTGCCAGCTCCTAGTAGGACTGTCCTTGTCCAGGACCGTCGAGCGCCCGCTCGTCTCGGGCGTTCTGGTCAGATTGTAACTGTCTGCTTACCTAGGTATGGAAATGGGTTGTTGGGATCCAGGCAAGAAGCGCCATCGCAAATTGCAACGAGATGTTGTTGCGGGGTCATATATGAGGCTCAGAAAACCAAATCCTGATCTGTTAATGGAATAGTCACTCCTCGAATTCCCATCGTGCACTAAAATCTAGTTTGCTTTGATGAGGTCAATCAATCTGAGCTGGAACTGCTTTTTACAAAGCTCACAGTACAAGTGAGAAACGGCAAGAAGTTGCCAAAAGAGTCGGCAAGGAGGAGAAAAGGCGATGCCAAACCACCAGACTCGTGCCGCCCACCCTTTCCCAAGGTTGCGGAGAGCAATTGCCCGACATGGGTATAGAAACGGTGAGACTGAGGCCAAGAGGCTTAGCTGAATCGAGGCGTTGACGGCGACGGCGACGTAAGCTCGGCAGAAAAAGGCGACCGATGCCGGCGGACTTGACCAGATGGTTCTTCATGGATTCTCTTATGTAGCTCTGGACGTTCTGGATAGGAAGAATGCATTTCTCTAGTCTTCTCGAGTGTGAAGACTGTAAGTCGGAACGTTGATTGCTATGGTTAAAGCAGGTAGAACTTGGGCCGTAGGACTTCTTACTTTCCCAATCCCGTACTGAAATCATGCAAAAGGCAGATAAAAACCCGTTGAGCGTTGCTTTTAGCAGAAAAGTGCCTTTAAAAGGGAATAAAAAACAAGTAGATATACATATACACTCGCAGCGTCACTGGCCGACTCTATCGCGCAACTGGACCTGCTGTTCAAAACCAGTAGATTGCCCAGTGTTTGTACAATTCCCTCGCCCAAAGTTGACACTTCCTGCTCGCCACTGAGGAACCAGCGAGTATCGAATCATTCGTCCATCCATCCAAGAATCAACCCCTCGTCCACGTATGGTCCCACGCGCCCGTCCTAGCCGGGTAATCAACCATCCCCCTGGCATATTCAATAGGCACACCACCCTCCCGACCCTTCTCGACGCGCCTGTTGTCTCCGCTCTCAAACCCAGGCCTCACGCCGCCATCCTCGCCCGCATTCGACCGACCACCGAAGTATCCCTTCTTAGCCATGGCCTGGCGAAACAGACGTCCACCATCCCCGGCTCCGACGCGCAGCTCCTCGCACGCCGCTCGCATGCTCTCCCACTGCCGGGCCAGCTCCTGTTCCGCTGACGTGCGCTGCGCGCGCTGATGCAGCTGCCACGCCCGGTGGATGGTCCAGTGCCGGAGCGCTCTGAGGCGGGACAGTCGTAGAGGAGGCGGGAGGAGACGTAGAGGTGCGGAGAGGGCGTAGCGGATCATTGCTGTGGAGAGATGGTTTGTTAGCTAAGAGTCCTAAGAGGAAGGTTTGGAGAGTTTCTGAAGTTTTGGGAGCTGATGAGCTTGTGTGATGGGTGTGATGGTTTCAAACCACCTCACCGATTGCCTCATATGATAGCCACGAGTCAAGCGTTAACAGGAAAGGGCTGGCAACTGTGATGTACTTACTGACACGCCTGTCCACCTTCTGGCGGCCTCCGCCTCGCCCTCTCTTGGCCAGCGCCGTCGACGTGCTGAAGCTTGAGGTCTGCTGTCGCGAGGCATTGTCCGCACCCGCCGGTCCAGAAATCGAGAGTGAAGGCCTCTGCGAAATGTTCGCGATTGTCCTGGCCGTCGTCGTTGTCGCGCCAGCCCGGCGGACAGGTATCTGGAAGGCGCTGGCCAAGGAGGCCATGATCGAGGCGTGTTTCATCGTGCAGCAGATAGAGACTTCTGCAGGTATTCAGTCCATAAGCGCCTCGTCTGGACCGATCTCCGCGAATGTCGTTTAGCAATTACCGATCTCAGATAGAAGAGTCGTCGTGCTCTCCTTCATCTCACAGCTCGAATCCGGGAAGCAAGGAAGATTTTCGGATAAGCCCGATATTGCCGACATAACAGATCCATGTCACGTGACTATATAGCGAATCTATGCGCATCATCAAGTCCCGCGTGAAGTAGTACTTCTGCCAATCACGGCTTTGGAACGATTCATCGCGATCGTGGACAATCGCTAATAACAGTGTAGAAGCAGCTGGCTAAGAACACGGCAAGACGGGAAATCCACAATGTCCACATTCTTCAGATAGTGGCATACTTTTTACCGACAAAACTCAGACAACATCAGATTTCTTTGCTTTCTAATCTTTTGTCTACGCCTCCGACACCATAAGAATCGCACAAAGATCTTGCAATCATATACTAGTCAATCGTCGATCAGCTTTCTTGCTTTGCCGGTGAAGCTTCTTCCTCCTCGACAAACGCGAAGCCCTCTTCGTGTGCCGAGCCGTTCTTATAGGCTCGGAGTGACTTGGGACTCTCGCTGCCCTTGCCCATGACAATGGTCATCTCGCCCGTCTGAGAGCCGGCGGAGCTGGTCTTCTTAAGCTCAGCCTCCGTTGCATCGCTGATGGTGCTCGTCTTGATTTCTGGTGACGCTGTCTTGGTGTCCGCGTCCAGGGCTGCGCTGGTCGACGAGACAGCAGCGTGGCCAACATCAGCCGGTTCGCCACTGGCCACTGCCTCTGCCTCCAGTGCAGGAGCTCCCTCAACCTGGTTTGTTGCCTTGACGGCCTCTGGTGTGACTGTCGGGGCGTGGATGGCCTCGCCCTGGGCATTGAAGCCGACCGCTGGAGGCACTTCTTTGCTCACTGGAGTCTGCTCCGTCGCCTTTGTCAGCTCAGTAAGCTTTTGCAGCCATTGGTCGGCGTGAGTTGAGTTGAGTGACCCTTCTGGCGAAATATCCCAGAGGCTCACGACCGAGCTTGCGACAAACTTCCTCGGCTCAGGCTTCGCTGTGGAGCTGGCGGTGGCGGCAGCGGCAGCAGCGGCAGCAGCAGTAGCGCCTGCGGCTCCCGAAGGCGAAGCGGCTGGCTTGCGACGGGCAGGACCTCTAGCACGACCCTTCCGCGCATCCTCGAGTGGCTTCTTCTCTTCCTCCTCTGCCTTTTCCTCCTCCTCCTCCTCTGCTGCGGCAGGCTTCTGAGGCTGTGGGCCAAGGCCGAGCTTCTTGTTCAGATCCGACATGAAGCCGGCCTGAAGAGCAGCAATCTTACCACCCACAGGTCTTGATGGTACCTGGGGCTTCGGCTTTGCTGATACGTCCGGAGGTAGGGCGCGCTCGGTTGCAGCCGCACTCGGTGCGGCCTGTTCCTTGTGGGCTAGAGATTTGGTCGGACGTGCAGGAACGTTTGGCTTGGCTTGGTCTACCGTTCCGTCTGTAGAAGCTCGACCTGGACTTGGGCTGGGACGACGTGCGGGCCGTGCCGGAATGAGTGGTGGAGTCTTGTCTTCTGCTGCTGGGCTCTTGCCTCGAGCTGGTCGCGGAGGCACGAGTGGCCTGCTGCCTGTGCTTGGCGGCACAGCTGCAGCTCCTGCCGTGGCGCCCTCGCGTGGGAGTGTGGCCTGTGTATGAACGATGGCACCAGCCTTTGCTCCCTCGTCGTCCTCGTCGTCCTCCTTTTTGTCGTCCTCGTCCTCATCAACAGTCGTGGTGATGTAGGCGCTGTCAGGCGTGTCCTCCCAAATGTCACGGCTTGGAAACCTCTGCTGCGCAATGCTCGGTCGCATTTCCTGCTTGATGTGCGGCTGAAAGGCACTTTGCGCGAGACGCACCTCCTTGGGAAGAAGCTTGGCCTTTTCAGCCTCGCTGGGCACACCTTTGCGGGCAGACTCCTGCTCTGGTGTTTCAAACGCCGAGATCGAGCTCGGAAATGCGCTTCGCTCAGGCTCTGGCGTCTCGACTTCGGCTTCGAGGTTGACACTAGCGGGCGCGTCTTCCCAAATGTCCTTGCTGGGAAAGCGCTGCTTCATGTCGGGCCGCTGCTTGAACCTGTCTGTTGTCGAGCTGGGCTTCTTGGCGCCAGGCTCTTCGTCTGGGAATAGAGGCTCGTACTCGCGCACGTCTTCCAGATGACGAAGGTTGTATTCTTGCCTGCTCGTCGTCTTGTGCAGCGCCGGTGGGCTTTGCACGCTACCGACTCGGCTGGACGGACGGCTACCGCCATCTTCCGAGTAGTGACTTCCTCGCCGTCCTTCCGACAGCGGAGGCACTGCCGGATGCAGGTGGACGTTGGCGGGGTCGAACTCGTCAGACGCCAGGATCGGGACCCCGTAACCATTTTCATCAATGAACCCGCCCTCTGCTGCTGTATTTCCGCCTTTCGGACCAAGGTCCACATGCTCTTTCTCCGACACCTGGCCACGGCCAATGTGCTTGCTCTCCTTGTGCTCTGGCTCGTCGACATGAATAATGCTCCGGCGTCGTTCTGAGGTGGCCTGTTCTGCGCCTGTACTCGCGGGCGCTTGTGGGACAGGTTCAGCAAGTGGTGGAGACGCGAGTTTCTGTATATCCGAGGAGATGGGTCTGGGTGTTGCGTTCTGTGAAGCGTACGCCTCGGATGCGAGGTAGCCGATCTGCTCGTCTGGCATGCTGACGCCTCCAGAAGTCCCTGTTGCTGGTCAGAATGTCTTCTCGCTTGTGAAACCCGTTCGTTGTATGTCTATGCCAAAGTTTCCCACGCTGTACTCACCAAAACCTCCCTGATGACTCTGCCTGACAATCTTGTTCAACTGCTCTGGCGTCAAGGTGTAGTCGTGCCGGTCGATGATCGCAGGGCTGTGGGCCGCAATCTCTTCACGTAGAGCATCCGGGTGCTTCTGTAGCCATGCTTTCTCAAAGTCGTCAACCTGCTCATAATTGCCGTGGCCGTGAAGACCGTAACTGCCTGGTGGGGCCTGGAAGCTGTTGCGTCCGGACTTTGTCCTCTGGTGGTGCCTCGCTGAGCTAGGCCGCTCAAAGCCTGCAGTGCTGGGTGTGTTTGGTTGCGATGCTTGAGATCCCAGCGCTGGTGAGGGTGCCTGCACATCGCCGTAGCGCGAGCCCAGCGGGACCTGCTGTCCAAAGCTAGGAATGCCGTGCTCCTCCTCATACGACGATCCTGGTCGATCATACGAAGAAGAGGAGCCCGGCCGGTTGAAGCTTGGCTTTGACCTGAGCGACCTGTCTGATTGGGTAGTAGCTCCTAGTCTGGGGCTGCCGGCAGGTGCACCGGTTGCTGCCGCCGAGTTTGAGTCGGTTCGAACAACAGCAGCAACGCGCTGCTTGGCATCTGAGCTCGAGAGAGACGGTCTCGGCGCGTGCAGGGGAAGGTCGGTGCTGACCTTCCTGGTGTGGGTGGGCGACCCGGCTGGACTGCTGCCCATGCCCGCAATGGCGTCTTCTGGAGGTGGAGTGCTCGCATCGTATTCAATTCCTTCCTGACCAATTGACGGCAGACTGACGCTTGGTGGACGGAGAGGGAGGTCGATGCTACCTCGTGAGGCGTTCAAGCTCGCCATGCGGTGCAGGTCGCTGGCACCGTCATTGCCATGATGAGGGTGCCAACTGGACTCGTTCAGAGGCGAACGAGGGTACTGTGGCAGCCGTGGCGACACTTCTCGATCAGAGGCGGCGCGGTTGGCGGGTCGTGGAGGCACAATTGGTGTCTCGGTCGCAGGCACGTCGGCCCCAGCATTGCTGCTACTGCTGGTGGTGGTGGTGGTGGTGGTCGCTGCGGGCTCCGTCGCCTGCGATCGGCTCGGACGAGGAGGGACCTGAGGCGTGGACATGGTGGCTGCCGGCTGTCACGAAAACGAAGGTAGAGAAAAGGAAAAGTGGCACAAACGCTGCAATTGAGCAATGGTGATTGGTGATGCTGTTGATGTTTGAGGGAAGCGAGAGCTACAGTGGAGGTGGAAGGAGGGAAAAATTTGACTGTAGTGGCCGTTGCTGGGGGTGGATCGCAGCGGAGCGTACAAATGACGTGTCGAGAGGATCGGGAGGGCTGCAGACCTTGTTTAGAGTGAGAGAGAAAGGTGTCTACTCCTATAGTAGTTGCAGCTGAGTCTACGTGCGGGAGGGTGAGACCCTCAAGGTTTTCAACCTTACTCCGGTAGCTTTTACAAGTCTATCGTGAGAACTGGAAGAAGAGGGGGTGGAAAGGATTTGAGAGGGGAAGCTCGAGCAGGAGGGACCCGCCAACAACAAACAAGCAAAGAAAGAAAGCAAGAGGGTGTATACAGTAAAATCTACAGCAGTAATATCGGTACTGCCATATTATCATAGGTACCTAGGTACTGGCTGCTGTGAGAGTTTCCAATGGCGGCAGCAGCAGCAGCAGCAGCTCCTCCTCCTCCTCCTCCTCCACCACTACTGGGAATGACAGCGCTCTAGCGGAGCTGGCAGCTGGTCAGCAGCTGGACATGTGGGGGAACAAGTTCGAATTAGAGGGGGCGCCAGCTGCTTTTCCAGCCGTCGCCGAGCGTGTGGCTTTCCAATTTGACAGGGGGGGGTAGCGGGGGAGCATGGGGAGCATCGGCCAATGACACGAGGGCTGATGGTAAGGGCAAATTCCCGCTTGTCACCTGGAACCCAGGCCACACAGCTGAGCTGGGCGTTTGGATCGAAAGGGAAATGAGAACATGGTGAAAACCTTGAACGACCTTGTCCATGCTTACTGAATACATTGAGTGCAACGCTTATCTTCAAATCAGCAAGTTGCTTGCCCTTGTACATGTGTCCTTCTCCTAGCCTCAACTGTCGAAGCTTGGGCTGGGACAGGAATTCGCGCGTCTGGAAACGCAGAAAATACTTCACAGTTTAACCAGGAGTCAAGTGATGTCGACATCGCTTTGAGTGATACGTAGACAGCCACCGTCGATCGTAGCACACGCAGAAGAAGTTCAATGTCAATACAGCCAATCCCTCAAAATCAGGACTGCGTTCAAAGTCATGTGCCATACTTCGTTGTAAGGCTTGCCTCCCATAGAGAGATCTCAATCTGGAATAGAAACATAGAAACGCGTCCCCATTTCAAACAGACGGCAAGCGGCGATTAGGTTGCGAGGCACCGAAATCCAGGTCACCTATCCCGTTTTCAAGTGTACCTCGAAGTTGCAGTCTACTTGTACGTGGTGCAGCCTGAGCTTTCATGACTCAGCCTTGTGATTTGATGAGAGCATCACTTAACAATATTTTGGGCTGTTACTGTACCAGAAGCCGGTTGTTGAGTTTCCATCAAGTACGGAGGCTTGATAAAGACACGCGCGCGCAGGTGTACTTCGGAGCCTCGCATACCTGGGTCTGGCTGCAACGCGCATCAGCTATGAACTCCCTTAGAAAGGCAGCTTATCCTACCGAGAGCGGCAGCCCTTGCCACGTCTCATCGTCCAGTTGAAGATCTAAGGCTGCTGTGTATACGCTGCCGCGGCCGAGACTATCGAGCTGGCGAATATCCAAATGATTGCCATGGCCGTGAGTATCAACGTTTCTGCAATGAGGAACGGATCCGGCTTCACGCACCCAGTCTATTTGGTGCTGTCAGCGAAGCTTGTGACCGATGCGAAAGTCTTGATCCACTGGTTTGGCTGCAACAGATCCCGCCTTTCACCGAGCTTCACGAACTCGGGAATGCTAACCTGAGCAATCGGAGAATATTCAGATCTTTGGGAAACGCGGGCCAGCTCGCCCTCTACAGCGACTGCCTAGTTCCCAGTGTCTCTTCGCAATTCTGCCTGCCCTAATCACTCTAGGACAGACTGTCTGTCTAGCTCTGGGCTAGACGCTGTACCGTTTGGAAGCTGAGATCAAAATTGGGCCCAAGAACAAAGTCAGCGTGTCTCGTTGTAAAGCAGGTCTTGTTTATCCTTCGACAACCAGGCTTACGACAAAGGAAGAATACCCTATTCACGGTGATATTATTACCGTTACTGAGTCCTATTCCAAGGAGAGCCTGATGTTGAGAGCCGCACAAGTGGATTGTAGCGCATTCGATATCGAACAAATGCCCAGCTGGCTTGACAGATGTGAGAAGCTTCATCCGGTGTCTTGTATTACCGTTTACGGACCTGACAAGCCTGAGATTTACGTGATCGATGTCACCACACGGTGTCTGACAGCACGTCGCATCGATGCTTTGCGCTACCTGGCCTTAAGCTACATGTGAGGCCAGGTTCGAGCAATATGAAGACAACACTCCGTGTCTGGCTCAAAGCTCGGAGCGTTACCAAGAGCTATTGGAAACGCCATCACATATACCAAAAACCTCGGAGAACAGTTTCTGTGGGTTGACTGTGTGTGTATCCGTCAGAATGATGTTGGAGAGTGGCACCAACAAGCCTCACTCACATCGCTCATCTTTCAAGGTGCATGTGCAACCATAGTCAACATGTCGGAGAATTCAGCTGCTTCGTGATTGCGTCCTGCTGCTGTAGGGTCTCAGCAAGCTCGTCTGGTTCCTTTGAACAAATCCATGTATATGAAAGATGCGAGTGAAGGATGGTTAATGGCTGTGATCTTGGGTCAGGGAGACCCTCATTTCAAGGGATTCGAAGTATGCTGGACACTTCTGCTGCAGCCAGATGGCGATTTTTTCAACCACGCGGCGCGGTCAGGCTCATGTGCCCTTCATTGAACAGCAAACTCCCACGAGACTTGGAGGCTTTCAAGGATACGGTTCATATTCATTGAAGTATAGTTTCATATCACTGCTACTAGGATACGGCTAAGGATGCTCCACCAAAGGGCCGATCAGGCGAGCAGACGGCGAGCAGACAGGCGAGATTCAGCTATACAGCTGCAGTAACAGGAGAGGTTTTGGGTATACGGTAAGATGCGAGCCATAATTTATTACTCGTCGCCGCGCCTCCCACCTTATCCCGCCACCGCCGTTCGTCTCAACAGCTCCGCGCTTCCCATTTTCGGTACGGATACAGCTCAGGAGGATGTTATTCATCTTCGCTCTCGTTATTACTGTCGCTAGCGCTGGCCACTCCCGGCTTCGGAAGCGTGTACTGCACTTCGATCACAGTGCTGTTCACCAGACATATGACAAATATCTTGGACAGCAGCGCTCACGTTAATGCCAAGTCGATGCCTCGGGCCCACCTATTACCAGGTAAGTCACCAAGAGAAGGACGTTGGTTCAGGATGAGCATGAATGAATGGGTTATGCTGAAGTAGCATAACAGGACACTTGCGGACATTGAATGGGAAATGTCGGGGTTGACAATCTGTACACGGCCACTGAGTCTCAGTGAAGTGCGCGTGAAGGACGTTATTTACCCAGGTAGACATGACTTCACAGGAACGAATGCAGCATACACACAGCTCAATGACTACTGATCCAAGTAGCTTTAATTAATCAAGGAGAACGAAGAGACACGAAAGCACTGGTGGTATGTTAACGTTCTTAATTGGAAACAAGGAAGTGATCCTGAACGCTATACATAATTCAATGTTCCTCGTATGATTTGAATGAGAAGGCCACTGCTCACTGCAGTAACGATGTAGCGCGAGAAATACAACACCAGTGACGTAAGTTCGCAAACTCATAATCTATGTACAGCGAGCACATTTCGAAGCAAACGGTAGAACTACAGGCTGAATAATAGCCTCAATCCCCCAAAGATGGAGGCATCCTTGTCAATACCCAGCACCACTGCATCTCCGTCGATCACTCCGTATTCCCCGCCGGTTTCTCTCGTACTCAGTTTTAGTCTGCTGTTGTATCCGCCGCTGACGTCGATTATTCGCTGGTGCGCTTCTTCCTGCCGTGACCCGCAACCGTTCCAAAATCTTCACGGCGTTGGAGAAAGCGACTAGGGTATGCAGTGTGGAGCAACGGTCGCGGCTAGCGAGGACATTTGCAAGTGATGATTGGAATTTCTTACGAGCGGGGTGGTGTGATCCATCCGATGTTTTTCTTCCTGTGAGCCTGTTCAACTTATTCTTGGAAACCGAAGATCTTCAGAAGTGTGCAGCTTTGGCCGCGATACGTGGATTGGAAAAGATCTTCACGCCGGCGAGAATGTTTAATGTGCCCACTATTGTCGCTTTGTCTACCAAGTGAAGCCTATATAAAGTCGTGACCGAACCTCATCGTCCTCAATTCCCCAAGACTTCTTTCGTCTGTCCGGTCCAAGTCTCCAGCCAAAAAACCAAATCAAGATGCTGTTCTCCAAATTCTCCCTCGCCGCCGTGGCGTCCGCCGTCACCGGCGCCACGGCGCTCGCCCTGCCCGTAGCCCCTCGAGACCAGAACAACAAGTTCTTCTTCACCCTGCAAGCGCCCGACGGGGCGCCCCCCAAATACGCCCTGGGACCCACCTACCTCGAATCCAACGGCCAGTTCCAGATGGCATTCATGGAGCTGCCGGACTTCCCAGGCACGCCGGCCTACCTCAACGGCAGCTACCTATACTTCGTACCGGGCACGGCCGGCCCTTACTACGGCATGAGCTTCGCCGCGGTGGGCGACAACTACGGCACCGCCGAGCCCATCATGGGGCTGTACTACGAGCCGGGCAACGAGGGGTACGGCATCAGTTCTGACAATACGCTGTATGCGAAGATGGACAGCGCCGAGGAGTCGTTCTTTGCGTGCAATACGACCATCAACGACACGCCGGGGTTGGGACTTTATTGGGGCGTTTTCAACGAGAATGGGTCGAGTCCGACGGACTGTGCGCCGGCGACACTGATTGTTAATTATATGTCTGATTCTGATGATGATGAGTGACTGATGTTCATCATGAATAAATCCGTTGATGATGGAAGGAAGTGCGTTTAATGAGCGTTTCGGCTGGGTGTGGGTTTCATTCAGTCTCTGAATTTGTATATATCATAGTAGGTGACAAAAGTTTCCGAACGCAGCCGAGGTCTTAGCGCTCTCGTCTGAATTACCTATTATTTAAAGATAAATTAAGAGTTTATGTCTATAGAAAAACCTATTACACTCTGCACGGTTACTCGTATAGGTTTCTATGCTATAGAATTGTATATAATATAGAAAGAATACGTAATTAAGGGCCTTAAAGTTGGAAATAAGGTTATAAAGAGGTATTGTCAGAGATTTAAGTGTTTAAAACTTATAGACGAGTGAGTAGTAAAGCTTTTATATTAATTGAATATTATATAAAGGCTTTAATATATAGATTAAAGATAAAATAAATATAAAATAATAAAATAATAATAGATGTACTTTAAATAGTATATAATCGATAAATAAATAACGTAGGCTCTTATATATAGAATAATTATAATAATATAAGCATCTTTTTAAGACTATTAGATTAATTATAATAAAGTTATAAATATTTAAAAAAAGTAAGGTAATTTTACGAAAAATAAAACGAAAAGTACTAAGGCCGGCGCGCTCGGAAACTTTTATTATCCACTATACGTTCTTAGGTATTCAAGCTTTAAATTGGCGTGGGAAGCAGTACCTTGACTTGCACTGTGTATCCGATCATTGATTCACGGGAGTTGCCTCTGGTACGCGCGAAACCTGTGCTTTGACATGAAGGTCAACTGAACATTCGCTAAACGCACTAGCTACGGGCCGAGCCAATAGTTAGGTCCCGGTAGGGCTTGTAGCTGGCTTCCAACAGTGGTCTAGCCAAGTACTCTAGCCAGAAGCCCCCGGGCGACTTAGTTATAGATGTCGACTCGGCAAGGGAGCAAAGAGACAAAGCGCACAGAAAGGCAGAAAGTAAGGTCATGTACCGTATACATTCTAGGCCTATGCAATAAATTTTACTATATAGCACTAATTCAAGTTGCAAGAGCGGATTCTGACACGTGCCCTCTTCAGTTGCAAGGAGGACAGGATTATTCCGTGGAAGATGAGTCAGTCACACTCAGCTTTACTCACACGCTGATCTCCCAGCCCTGGTTCTCGAGCTCCTCCTTGTGTAGGTGTCCGTTTTCTTCCATATACCTCTTATTGTCGGCGTAGTAGGGGCTATCTTCGTTGCACCAGAGAAACTGAATCTTTGGATCGTTGAAGGGCTTGGTGGCGCGCCTGTAGCAGGGGTTTCGGTCGGTGCTTCGTGCCCAACTTACTAGCTGGTCCCAGTTGCGGCACATCATGGGTTGATGATCGGCGACCGTATCAGGCCAGAGTGTTAGACCCATTGGCGTGTCGTCGGCCGAGCACATGATATCTTGGCGGAGCGCATCAAGGCAGTGGTAGAAGTGGTGAACCACTTCGGCGGGCGCCGGGCCGCCAGTCAGCTCGAGGTTGCGGAAGGCGCGGTGAATACTCTTCTGTAGCGGGCGGAATATGCTATCAGATTGCATGTCCGACGAAAGAGAAGGACGGAATGCACAGGAAGACCAGATGAAAAGGCTATGGAGTTCTTACCAGGCAGTGAATGTCATGGACGGCCTTGACAGTGTACACGCCTTTGGTCTCATCCCAGAGAAAGCGCTTCGGGGCTATCTCGAGACCGAGTTCGCGTGCCTCGGCGTCGCTGTACATGACCTCGAGCGGCGTGGTGTCAATACTCTTCCAAGCGCTGTTCTTGGTAGTCTGATCAAGAGATTGGAAGTCACTCCAGTTGGTGTAGATGAGGGGAGTATCGTATTTGAGCTTTGCTGTCGGACGCATGTCAACGGGCATATCAAGCAGGACAACTTGGGATGTTAACCATACCAAATCTCGACTCTATAAGAGCTGTTCCAAAGTTGGATGACTTGGAGGCGAATGGCCGCTTCCGAAGCTCAAAGTAGAGCACCGCATTGGTTATTAGAAGGATAATAACGGCAACATAACTAATACTGAGGTGGCAGCTTCGTCGCCGAGATGGATAGGAAACGCCGCCGTCTTCGAAAAATGTCTCGTTCGATCCCTCCTTATCATCTCGGGTCGCAACTGGCTGGTACAGTTTTGGATAGAATAGGGAGGCCATAATCTCCGAGTTCTTTATTTAATGATGAAGGAGAGATTTTATACAGTATTGAAAGACTTAAAGAAAGAAAAGAGGAGAAGAAAAGGAAAAGAAGCGGGGAATAGAAGATACCACCTTTTCAGCCGAGTCGATTGTCGTTGGGACCCTCTAAAGACCTAACGCATATCTTTACTATCTCTATACAAGCACTAAGAAGAGACGAATAGACCCTGGTTACCGATCAACCCTCAATAGATCTTTTCGCAAGTAGAAGCTATAGGTCAACGTGCAGACAAGATGCAATGTGACCTTCCTAGCTGGGACCGCAGCTGTGACGGCGCCAGAAAGCTGCAGTACACCTCATCTAGCATGAATATCATCGACTTATAGGGACAAGACGTAAGTTTCTCCATATGTTTAGGTCGGCCCCTCGGCCACTCGATAGCTCCAAGGCTGAAGATCGTTGTCGAAAAGAGGAGGTAGAGGAGAAGAAGGAGAGGGGGGAGAAAGAGCAGAAACGTAAGGAGGACAGATAAGGATGAAGCAGGTCTGTTGAACAGCATGATCTCTCCATGCCAGTGGTGGCCCCAGCGTTTTTCTCTATATTAGAGAGGGACAACGCCTCGGGCTTTCTGAATAACAGACACCTTCACACAGCTTCCGCGTTCTCAAAGATCTTAAAGCTATCCTCATCCTCCAGCCAAGAAAGCACAACAGCATCATGAAGCTCACTCAACTTGTACAGCTTCTGGCCCTCGTCAGCCCGTTCGTTGTCATGGCCGCACCGGTGCCAAACGAAGCCGGAGAATCAATCCTTCCTCGCGAGCCACTGGTGGCACTTCCAGTACTCATCGATGACCTACTCATCGGCAAGAATTAAGAGCGCCAAAGGCACTCCTGGAGGGTAGAGAATCTTGATACCCCGATGAGGCGCCGAATCACTTGTAAGTGACATCTTAACCGTAGATGGCTCCCTGTCTATCTTTGATAGCTGCAAATCATCGCGCTGACATTTGCGAGATGGCTTGTTATTGTGTGCAGTGCTGGACGATCTATCGCGACTGTAGTGGCTCCTGATTCGGATAGTCTGGCTCAACCCTGAACAATCCATCAGGTCCTCGTTGTGTATCTCTTAGGGATCTAGAGAAATGAATTTACATTTGAGATGAGTTTGGAATCTTGTTTGGGCCGCTCCATGTCGCGTGGCTGTGATGGTGATAATTTCTCAAGTGCACACAGGTACATGTATGTGCCTGTCCGTCTCCCTGCCCGCCTGCCTGCCCGCCCGCCTGATTGCTGACATTGCCTAACGAGCTTTAAAGTCTCAACTTCTCCTGCGTCAAGAAGGGCTGCCGATCTTGTACAAAACGTATGAGAGATGCAGTGCAGTAGCATTATTTGAGGCTGTACAAGGGCGGGAAGGCCCACTGTGCTGTAGGAGGCTTTCAAGTGGCCCACAAGTAGGCTGCATCAGAAAGCGAAGGAGACTGTCGGCTGGCGGATAATTAGCGCTAGGCTAGAGGCGCGTGCGGTGCCAGGGTGGGACGGCTGTGGACCAGCAGTTTTCAGCACGCAAGATAACGCCTCATTCCTCTTACTTGCCGATGCGTCCAATGAGGCTGGTGTATGAGCCAGGCTTCCCTTTCTTGACCCTCCCATTTTTGAGGCATCTCATGCACGACTTGCAGCTCAATCGTCGATCGCTGCTATACCTCCTCGGTGCACTGTTGGCGTTGTGGATACGTGTTATGAGGTCTGAAGAGACTTGAATCAGCGGTTGCCCCTTCAGGTCCTATAGCCGGACGAGACACGACTCGTCAATCTGTAGTACTCCTGTTGCTGCGCCGTTAGATAGCTGTAGCGCGTATCACTTTGTCACTGTTATACCTCTCGCCGTCGCCGATCCCTACACCGGTATAGCCTGCACTCTCCTCTGGGCGTATTTGCGCAGTGCTATCCGAGACAATCGTTATGGCGGCAAAATCTTGACCGGTTTCGAAACACGTAGCTCTCCCTTCGCTTACCTTTCTAGCTTTTTGTTTTCGGCGCTGGGTGGACGTTGAGGCTGTGTGATGTAATCCTTGATCGAGACGGATCCACAGACGAGCACGTCGTGGTGGAAGTCTCTCCGGGAAGGCTGTGGTATCATCCCGCGCAGGCCACAGAGAAGAGAAGGTCTTTCGACACGATCTAGCCGAGCCCCCCGCTTCGGCGTCTACCGCGCCACTAGACGCAGGGATACGGTTGCCTTCTTGTCGATTGCACCTCTTCGGTGCACATCAGTTCCTTATTCGCATTTTTCGCCCGAATCAAGTCAGCTGAATTGCTGCTTGTACATACGGAGCAACAGCAGCAAAGCAACGACCCTGATCAGAAACGAAAATCGGTGGGTTGCATTACATTGCTGTACTGTGCCATGGCCTTTACACATGCCCATAGCTTGCCACCAGGCAAAGCGAATACCAGTTTAAATCGTTGAATGCAACGCAGAAACAGGACGATATGGAGAGGGAACATCCCTCGCAATATACAAGCGATCTATACATCTGTCTTGTTCATCTCCAGCATGTTCCCGATCGCTTTCTCCATAGAATTTGTATTGAACTGCTCCACTGTCGACCATCGCTTTCCGCCCTTCTCTCGCCCACTAACTCACTCATTTCCCCACTTGTCACCCGTTTCGAAGCCTGAGAATCGCACACCCAACACAAGAGATCAGTCAAAATGGGTCACGATCAGGAGCCAACCTACACCTTAGGTCTTGCCATCACTTTTATGATTCTGTGTCCACTGATTGCAGGCCTGAGGCTCTTCGCTCGAGTCAAGCTCAACAGCAAGCTAAAGATTGGAGTTGATGACTGGCTTGTTATCCCTGCGACGGCAAGTGTTGCTCGTCCATACCTATCCATCCCGTTCTTTGCCTACCCGGTGCTAACATGAAAACCAGCTCATGATAATAGGATGTGCCATCACGCTGATAATAGGTACCGCTGTCTGTGCCCAAATACTCACTCGTGCCGTGCTGATATCTGGAAAGGCGTGCATCTTCGTGCCTTTGGCTTTCCGCTTCCCAAGAACGATCCGGGAAACGTCATCTTTTCTCATGAAGAAAAGGCGGGTCTAATCATATTTGTGTCCCCAATCTGTTCCGTGCTCATTTCTGACAGTCGAGCAGCTCGAGACGGCCTTCTTCATCATGCAGATTGCAGCCATGGGATTCATCAAGCTCAGCTTTCTCTTCTTCTACCGTCGAATCTTCTGCGTCCGCGGCGTTCATACAACCTTCTCCGTCGTCACTGCGGTGTCTGCCATAGTTATTGTGCTCTGGATGATCGCCTTTGAATTGTGGTGGATCCTTGTCTGCGGCACCGACATCTGGGCCAGATGGACCAGCCTCGCGGTCTACCACAGAACCTGTCCCACCGAGTTGCCCTCGGTCCTAGGGCTATCCATCTCCGACTTCCTCACTGACCTGTGGATTATCCTGCTGCCAATTCCTATGGTACTGAATTTACACATGAAGACGTCGCGCAAGCTGATTGTTCTTGCCGTGTTCGCACTTGGTATAGTGTCAGTCCTGCTTTCTTTGCCCATCCTTTTCCGTATCTGACGACTTTGGTCCTGGTCCTGACGCGTTGTAGGGCTCTTGTTGCGTCGACTATACGCATGGTTATCTTCATTCAGGACACCAAAATTGCCGCGGGCATCATTACCGATGTGCATGCCGACCAAGACTGTGAGTGGCCAATCCAATCAACAAAAGAATCTCAGGTGACAGAAGGTCTGACATTCAAACTGCTCAGTGAACGCTACACAAGGACTGTATTGGTCCATGCTGGAGGCTGGCCTTTCCCAAATCGCATGCTGCCTACCGACGCTGAACATCCTGCTCCACTTACCCGGCCTGCGATCGGTGATCAATAGTATTCGGAGCATCTTCTCGGTCCGCTCCGGCTCTGGCCCGTACACTCAGTCACGCCAGGGAGCCGAAAGCATATCTTCAAGTGCTCAGGAGCAGGAGCTCCACACCATCAGGCCCAGTGTGCAGTCTAAGGCCGACTCTGCGCCGACTAGCAGCGGACTGGTGGCTCCAGCTTAATACTGGTGGAGGTGTGGGTCCAGGCAGTCTCCTCCGCTGGAGACTTAGCAGGAGTGTATTATTGAGTAGCGACGGAGCAACACGTGAATCGTACATGCAGCTTGTATTAGCACACCACTTGGGCTCTTCTCGAGGTACTTGTGATACAAAGTAGAAGATGGCTATCAGCTACTGTTTTAGAGAGGGGGAAGTCGGCAAGGTTAGGTCCAGTTCGAGAATTATTTAAAAAAAAAAAAACAATAGATGTGCGCGCTAGCGATGAATTTTGACCCGGACAACATTTGATTCTGGAAATAACAACAATATTAAGCTGGGCCTCTTATCAAGTCCTAGGCAACAGGCACTCGACCCACGACGGTGAGCGAGTGCCCGACGACGGCAAGGCCGCGGTTACTCGCGACCAGCTCGGCCCTCGCCTCAGCCAGCAGCGCGCGGATCTCGTCACCGTTAGGCACGAACTCGGCAACCTCCTCCCAGCCCATCAGGAAGTTGTCGTGGATGGAGGGCCAGAACTCCGGCGCGGGCGTGTGGTGCTGCGTCACGAGGTCGAGCAGCCCTGCCTCGGTGAAGAGCTGGGGGAGCGAGGGCGCCCAGCCCGGTGACGGTCCGAACTTGGGGGTCAGCACCTGCATCATGGCGTCGTACAGCTGCTGCGTGCCGCTCGACTTGAGCTCAGGCGTGGCCTTTGACACCGTGTCGGCCCACAGGTCGTTCTCCGTCCACTGGATGGTGCCGCCGGGCTTTGCCAGTTTCAGGAGCTGCGAGATGACAGGCCGCGGGTCGCTGTTGCGGACGCAAATGGCGAAGTAGCGGATATGAATGTAGTCTGTAAGGGAGAGGGAGAAGCAGGCGAAGAGCTCCGTCAGCATGGATACATTCCTCTTGTTCTATCCATTTTATCCTTTTGTTTGAACGAGGAGATCAACCCCTTGACATGATATCAGAGTCGGAGGGCGACACCATGTTCGTACGAAATAGGAGGTACGGATGCAAGACAAAATACGGGAGAGCTGCAGACAGAGACACACTCACCATACCTGTGCTGCATTGATTCGGGAATTGGATCGTAGAGGTCCAGCTTCACCCCACGCACATTCTTGGGCAGCCACTTCTCATGCGGCAACTGCGAGAGATCGACGTCGATACCATCGAAGCATGTGTTGGCAGGTAGCTCGCGCGCCAGCTCAAAGATCCACGCGCCAGTTCCCGTGCCCACATCCGCGATGACCGCATTCTCTGGCAGTTTGACGGCCGGATGCATGAAGAAGCCATGTCTGACGGTTGCGCACCAGTGTTGAAAATTGAGCCTGCGGCAAGATCAGTCTTCTTCTTCATCATCATCATTATCTTCTTTCTTTTTGATATCTTCTTTAGGGTATCCTCGTCTTAAAAATACCGTTCCAACGCACTCAGAAAGGGAACAGAAGCAATCATTAGGTCGGATGTCGTCACTCACCTGGCGCTGCCCTTGTAATGACGATTCATGGTGTATACTGATTCCTCCATCTTAACGGCTTGACCACGAACCGCGGGCTCCTCGAAGAATGTGGCCTACCAAGTCTGATAGAGGAAGAGTGGCCTAAGGAGAGGCGACGAATTGAAGACAGTAAAGTGTGGTGTGTGTCTCAGCGTGTCCGAGCGTGTCTGAGTGTCTGCCATATATGCAAGTTTGTCGCAAGGCCCCGCCGCCGACGGTTACATTTATCTTGACTCTGATATCCTTGTCGATGGCTGATCATTCCAAAACTAGTAGTGGCCGATTTCAACGCCTTCGTCTTCCTCCACTAATAGCTTGCATAGTGGAGGGGGAGATCACATAGCTTGACCCAGGGTGTTTGCATTATTACTTCCCCCAGTTGTCTCTCGGGTAGTATACTATGCTATGAAGCGGCGCTAGTGCGCGTGTTATCGAAGGTGCAGGCATACAAGACGCGCCGGTAGGTGTTTAAATATCATCAGTAGCAAGCATTTTGATGGCGAGCATGTGTTGACATAGGAAAGCTGTAAGAGATCCTTGCCAATGAGTTAGTTATGGGCGCGCTAGAGCCAGAAAGTGCGACCAAGGCATTAGCACGGCTGAGCTCTGACAGTAGAAAACCACTGCCCCAGCCGCGCGGCTGAAGGGGGGAGGAGCCGGTGTTACAGCTGCCGCCCCACTGGGCACGCATTTTTCATACCTCCCACCACATGCGTGCATAGAACCAATGCCATTTCACAGGGCAGCGAATGGTTTGCGGGTATAGTGAGCAGCTAGAGGCCTAGTGAGTGGGCCATAGGCCACATAACCACCCACACAGAGACGATCAAAAGACTGCGTTCGGACTTGCCTTGCAGCACGTCTCGGTATTGCATCAATTTAGACATAAGATGTGCACGGATGTGTGCACGGATGTGTGCACTCCGTAAGACGCTACACTGGCCGCCTCATCACCCATGAAATATGTGTCACAACCTCTGTGCATATCGGCAGGGGTTTATATGGCTGGCAGCTATGTGCAGAGAGAGAATGCCTGAATTATGAACAAAAACGATAACATTGTCCACAGCAAGCAGAAAAGAGCACTACGCAGACGATGATAAAGTCGACTGGGACGGTAAAACTGGCCATGCAACCCCTATAAATTGGTCGAGGTTTCGGAATTGACTTGTTCCGGGCCTCGTCACAGCCCATCAGCTTCGATGTGAACATAGCGGCAAAAATCATTGCGCCTGGTGTGCCAGCTGTATCTGATGGGTCCAAGGATCGCTAGAGCGCACAGGGCCAGGTGTATGTGTCCATCTGTGTTATTGGGCTCTTCATTAGCCCCTATTCCTCCCACCAACGAGCGAGCTATACGGCCGGAGCCTCGTCTCTCACATCTTTGACCTCATCTTCCTGATTGGCTCGATCCTGTGCGTGGTGGCCGTCAATGTACCGATGATCCTAGTTTTTCGATTCATCACAGTTATTGCTTGCTCGACGCCTATCATAGACGATAGCTGTATGATCGCCAATATTGTAACGCACCAAGATCGAGGCAAGGCGCTGAGTATGTCGATCGTGGTGTCTTTAGCGGTACGATAGCAAACGACAGGCTCTCACGCTTCTGGATCTATCTGACTGAACCCTGGGCGCGGACAGCTGCCCGAACAGCCGGCGGATACCTTTCATAAAGTGAAGCTGGCGATAGACATTCTGGTTAGTCTCGATTGTGGTGAGTTCGGTCCGCTGAAACGAGTCCCCATCCATTGGCCACGGTCGTTCGCAGCATCTTCAGCACCTAGGTCCCGCTGACCGACTCCGCGCTGTTTGCGCGAGACTCTGCTATGGCTGGGTAAATGCCTAGGTAGCTTGTTGGGGTTGATGGCCCTTGCATTTGGACCCTTCTTTCCGTCATACTATTGAAGTATGGGCAGGCACTTCGTACAAATCCAAGATTTCAGGTAGACCTGTAGTAGATATAGCGTATGAGTAGGAGATGGCAGTGACTGATTTGTTCCGGTCATGAATTCTCATCAAATACGATTGTACATCACGACGAGTAAGCATGACAATGGTGAACCCTCTTGCCAACATCCTCTCTCAGTCATTACTCGGCTCTGCCTCATCGGGCTTCAGAAGCAAAGCCATCACATCCACCTAACATGACATGATAATTACCCAATCTGTAGCAATTTATATGTCCCAGGCGTTGCTCAAATCTGCACTTTGACAATGTCTTGTAAAATCTTGACAGCCTGCCTGGGTACCTAGGTATGTCTTGGCTCTGAATGCGAGAGCATACCTAGGTAATGACTTGATCTGATTACATAAGTATTCGGTCGTTAGACAAAGCTAGACTTATAACTTGCCCAGCCGTTGATGAACAAGTCAGAGAGAGAAAGCTATTACTTGGCAAGTTCGTTCACAGGTGCACAATCCGCTGTTTACTATGACCGTAGCTCGGCCACCCCCTACCCTCAGCTCCGTCACCCCCTCCGCGCTAGTAAAAGGACTTAAGTCACCCCCTCCCCGATAAGTTAAGTTACCCCCTATTACGTAACTCTCCCGAAGTAATGATTATATAATTAAAAACTTAATTAACTAATATTAAATCTTTAATTAATCCGCTTTTTTTCTCTCTTCTTTATTATTATACCTTTACGTAATAGAACGAATAGCTTAAGACGCTTAAAATAATAATAAAAATAATAATTATACATTTAAATAAGCCCCACTCCCTCTCTCTCCTTCTTTTTTTTTAAAATATATATTATTATTTTTATTATTTAAAGCGCTTTAAGCTATTCGTTTTATTATATCTTTATTCATATTCTTTATAAGATTTTCGTATTCGAAATTATTATCGCGATAATTTTTATATACGAGAAAAAAAAATTTCTATCCGCGTTAAGGCTTAAATTAATTATAAATTTCGTAATTTTATATTATTTATAAAAAAAAATTTTTAAGATTTTTTTATTTTAAAGACTTTATATTATAATAAAAATTAATACTAAAAGAGCCGATTATTTTTAAAAATAAAATAATAAGATAATTATTATATATATTTAATTAAGAATATTTACCTCTTTTATTTATATTTTTATTAAGTCTTTATACTTTTATTCATATTTTTAAGTAATTAATTACGTATATTATTTTCTATTATATATAAACCTATAATATAAGTATGTATACGAGCACTCGTGCGGAGTATATTACTTACCTATTATATACTATATAAGTTATACCTATTATTATTTTATTATTTCATATATATTTTATTTTTAATTATTTATATAAAAATAAATATAATTATTAAAGGTATCGAGAAAAAGACTGTAAGAAATTTTATAAAAAAACGAAAATATTTTAATACCTTAAGCGATTACCTCGATAAATTATCGAAAGTACTTAAAAATTATGAGGAAGAACCCAAAAGGGGCGAGGAGTTCCGATTCAATTTTAATACTCTATAATTTATTAAGGGGGGCGAATTGGAGATAGATGACGCGTTCTCTGGGAGGAACTTTGCAAAGTGCACGTGACTATTCATTAGCCACAGCAAGTTCCAGCTTCAGCCACAGGATGCTTGTTTGTCCCTCAATGACCAAAATGATGCACCAGGAATCGAACACATACAATATCAAAGCACATGATCTTTTGCAAACACCGTGCTTAGCTGTTACCAAGCCGTCAATGACAGCAACTAGACATTCCTAAAACCATTGAAGTTTCAAAACTTTGAGGACGTAGGATCATCAACTTTGTCACTAGCCTAAATTCCTGAAGCCGTTCGCCGGTTGCCTAGGTACTCATCTCAATCTTAATCTGAATCAGGGCAGGCTTCACATTTTCCAGTCGTGTTTTCTTATGCTTGTTCATTACTATTAGGTGTTGCATGTCAAGCTCTCCACTTCTGTTCGTTCACGTGAGCTGGAATGGCTTCCAAAGAAATACAGAATCTTCTCCGATTCCTCGCCCAAGATGCCAAGCTCCCACTAGCCACAGCTATGGGCAAGGTTAAAGAGCTGCAGGCGGCGGAGCTGATGTCGACGGAGTCAATAGCAAAGTCGCCTCTTGAAACGATAAGAGCTATCTTCCCAGAAGAGAAGACCGCAAAGCAGGTCCATAACGCAGCGAAGCGCATCAATAAGAAGCGGGCTGCGCCCGACGATGCGGCAACATCGTCTCCTTCCAAACGCGGCAAGAAGTCTGGCCATCAAACTACGAGTGAACTATCAGAGGCGGACAAGGAGGCATCACTCGCCTTGCCGTACTCCGAAGAATCGGAGGAAGAGCTGGCAGCAGTCTCTGTGTACACAAACAGAGCGCCACTGGTGCTCGCATTTGCCGTCACTTTGCTCAATTACACAATGCCGCATCAGCCACTATCCTCGCGTCTGAGTCTCGCGCACACGTACGTCAGCGTCTCGAGCAGGAGCCGTGCCATCGATCTCGGGATTCAGAAGGGTGCGAGTGCCGAGGGGGATGGCTGGGGTGCTGGCCAGCCAGTTGTCAAAATCATGGGAAAGGACATTCGAGTGATGCGAAGGTCTGACTATGATCCTTGCCTCAGCGTGAACAATACAGACATCAAGTCAGAGCATGATGGCAGAAACGGCGCAGAAGCCGCCAACGAGGTCGAGAAAAGAGAGACGCCACTTTGGGGGCTTGACCTCGAAGCTCTGCGGTCATCGTCTCTGGGCGATGCATTGGCAGGGAATAGAAGTAGTTCTATGCCAATACACATGCCTCAGACTGCACGCTCTTACCTCTTGAAAGCTGCCAGTCTCATGCCAGAAGGAACTCAAGAAGGCGCCAAAAAGATATCAGCAGCAGCGCGAGCAGAGAAGACTGAAGAGAACCTTGGCAAGCTTCTCAAAGCGATAGACCTGGTGTATCAGTCATGGGAGACTGAACTGGGACCTGCTGGACTCGATTCGAGAACTTGGGGCTGGTATGCTAGCGTGAGACCTGAAATTGCACATGGCAAGGAGGGTTGGGGCGCAAAAAATGAGGTCAGGTTGGCGAGCATTCTGGCACTTCGGCGAAAAAGCAATCAGAGACCTGTGCAAGATTGAGTCAGCAAAGCACACAATCTTACTTCACGAGGCTCTATCAACATTCGCGGTGCCATCAGACTGTTGAGCTTGAACTTGTGATTGTCTCGTCATGGTTTACCAATCTGAGATGTAGGAGGATCATCTTGTGGGCAGTGAATGAAGAGGTAGAATGTCTGATCGACTGGAAGATTATGTTGACTCACGCGTAAAGAAGAAATCAAACAAGAGACCCGACTTTGTGTTGACATCTCCAATGATTGCTCAAGCTTTTCCGCAAGGGAAATTGGCCAAAGCACTGTTGCACAAAAGACTTCTTTGTGATGATGAGCATATGTGAGTGCGAAAACGCGCCTCAGAAATTTCGAGATGAAAGCTTCACATCGGAGGTAATTCCGATACACCTGGAGTGCAGCTTTGCACTGTGCCGAGCGAAATAAGAGCCGCCGAGGTTGGTTGCACGAAGATTACACTATAATACGGCGTGATAAAAAAACCGGCATGAGGTATTGCCCAAGCTGCATGCCCAGCTTGATAGCAGTTTCTAAGTACATGCTGCCATGTCACGGTGCCAACGCATAGTCCCGTAACGATTGGCAGCTACACCCAAGTTCCTTCTCGTCTCCCCAGACGTGTGTGAGTTGTCTTGGCGGGGTGGCAGGCCTTTGGCATTTTCTTGCCCCGCGTCAGCTCCGATAGATGCTGCAGTGAAAGCTTCTGTGATCCGCCTCAAGCATTCGCAACGCCCGATTTAGTTTCTGCCCTGTGGTCCTTCAACGATTCACTGTGTGAAACAGCCCATTCAATTCTTTCGTTCGTACTCGAGGACTGTTCATCATGGCAGGTGAGTTCTATCTATTTTTCAGGATCTCATAGCCCAATGTTCGGCTCTGTATCCTGACAGCGCCGCCGCAGAATTAGGATTTGAATGAGATTGAGTGTACTGATTACTGACTATCATTGACAGACTACAACCAGGTCGCAAGTATGTTCGCCTTAGATGGGACAGACTAGAATTTATTGGAAGAGCTGTACTGAATCTAATGACGCAGAGCTGTTCGTGGCACATTACTATGATACCTTCGACTCGAACCGGGAAAATCTCGCGACTCTCTACGTTAGTCAAGCTGAACGCTCACTTTGAATGACACTTCCAGTAGAAATGGAGCTTACACTCGACTGACGCGATCCATATGACAGCGCGACCACTCAATGATGACTTACGAGGGAGGTCTTTTTTCTGGAGTCGGGAACATCATGCAGAAATATCTCGTAAGTGCGCACAAGCGCTACCGTTTTGATGCTACATAGGCATCCCATACTGTATCCCTACCATTTAGCGATAGGCTAACTAGATTGATTATCTTGTGTAGACAGGAATTGGTCTCGAAGGAAGGATCTGGACTCATAAAGCCTCGATGAATGCGCAGCCTTGCAATGATCAAGGAGGAATACTGGTGAACATAACAGGTCACATTTTTGAGGAGAAGAATGTCAGTGAACCAACGGGGTTTTCTCAAACCTTTCAGCTGTTGGTAGACGGCACCACTGGACACTACTATGTCTTGAATGACATATTCGCCATCGTCTTCGGGATTCCAAAGCCAAAAGACGTCAAATATCTTGGACAAACGAGACCCCCCTGGCTGCAGGAAATGATAGACAAGCTTGTAAAGCAGGAGGAGCTAGAGGAGCAGCAGAGGAAGCAGCAGCAGCAGCAGCAGCTGGGGCTAGGAAGATAACCTCACGAGAATCACAAGAAAAGCAAGCAAGACGTACCTGGTCGAGGCAGTAGGTTCCTGCATGTGCAGAAACTGAGATTTGAGCAAGGCCTCTTACCGCTGCGAAGATGAACCCCCGTGGAAGGACCTTTTCTCTTGTAAAGACAGCAAGATGTAAATATGGATTGGGAAATCATCTGATACTGTGGGGCTACCATTAGAGAGCAAACGTAATGTCCCAGGCTACTCATCCCAAATTTTGATCATCTTATTTCCGAATTAAGCATTGCTGTGATAACACTGGAAAGTCATTGCAAACACAAAAGGGTGCAGATGCCTTGGTTGGGGGGGGGCGTTGTCACTTGTTGCTGCGTCAAATCTATCACTTCAGGAGGTTCTTTTCGTCACGACCCTTACGCCAAGGCTTTGCGATGGACGACTTCGAGGCCAACTTCTCTTCTCGCTACCAAAGTGCTGTGCGTCCAACCCTCGAGAGAAGGTAGAGCCTTGCCAGAGGAAATGACAAGCCTAGCGTCAATATTCGCTGCCTGCATCCCCCACCCCCCACACATCAGATCTGAGCTCTTCTTGCCTGCTCCTCACACCGAGTCAGTTGCGACCATCGACTGAGCACCCTCCCAAACACCCCATGTCGTCTTAGTCTATCAGCTCAAAAGCACCAGAATGACCGAGTCCCCCCGCAAAAACATCTTGCTGATGAAACGATCCTTATTGACGGGTCGGCCAGCCTTGCCCTGTGCATTTCTCGGCGTCTCCGTCCACATCTCTTTGACATTCTCCAATACCATATTGCAATGTCGATCAAAGGCCTTGACACGTGCGAGTAGCTTCTTGTTGTTCCGACAGCTGATCAGCACCTGTGTATGAGATCGCACAGCTGTCTGTAATATCGATAGTGGGCCCACGCTGTTCTCATGCTCCTCCACTTGTGCAATCTCGTACTCCGTCAACTCGTGTCGCGGTTTGTTGAGCAGATCTTCAATCTTAGCTGTCGACATTTCTGGATTTCAGATCTGAAAAGTAGGTAAGCGCGAGATCAGGAAGATTGTATTGCCCGAGCGCACGAGCGGGCGCAAAGCGTGTGCTGCGAAGAATCAGGTAACGGGAGGAGAGTGGCCAGCCAGGGTATGTGTGTGACACAACTCTCTGAGAGATGAACCTGAGTATGCGGATATGAGCTGGAGTTGCGTGGCGTGAGATGGCCTTGACTGCTTTGATGGTCAGGTCTTTTTCTTGGCGTGCGTGTGTAGTCGTGTTTGAAGAAGCAAAACCGATAGTGTGATCGCGTATCTTGTCAGCCTGTCGGATCTCTCGTATTGGGCATGGAGAAGTGTGTAAAAGGAACCAGTGGCGTCTCCACACTTTAGAGCTGTACGTGACAGTCAAGAAATAAATCAACCTACAATCTAAAAGCTCGCCGTGTCGGATAGGGCCAAGCTCGGGGAAGTTCTCCGGCAAAATATGCAGTTTCGCAAGATGCCACCAGTATCTTATTCTGATCTTCAAGCCGTGATTGAGTGTCGAATGAAAAGTTCAGGACACCCGTCCTCACTTGCCTAGAATACAATCTTTGAAGCATCTGTTATGTCTTGAGAGCAAGTAACCGCTGCCATTCGGAAACATACCGAACGGCCGATGCCCAAAACCGTATCCTTCTCAGGTCAGATTCAAAGCGAGTGTAACGAATTATTATAACATATCCATGACTTAGCTTCTACCTCTATCTCGTGCATGACTTCGCTATTTCATAGCAAGTAAACCTAAAGAATGCGGGGTGTCCTAGGGTCTTGCAACGGCAATGTAGCTTCCAAATCGTGGAGTAAGATGATTATATTGGTTGGCTAAGACACAACCTGTAAGTATGTCTTCGTGACCTAGTTCTCTCTCTTTTGTTCTCCTCTTTTTCTCCTTTTCGTTTGCCTTTGTTCCCAGTTTAAATTACAAAGAGAGAGCCAAGTTCCTTACATCTCTGAGAATATATTATACAATGCGTATTTCGGGATCCTCGCATGTTTTCTCAGCCTCCCCAATCAAATCTTCTTCCTCCAGACCAATTGGCCCGTTTTCTCCCCAGAGCGAGATCTCGGGAAATTGACTTTCGATGATCAATAAGCCGAGTCTCTCGTATATCCCTCTTTGACCATTCACCTTCCTCAGACAGAGACCTGTGTAAGTGCACCGATACTCTTTATTGAACATATTCGGTAGCTTGCGCTCTACCTGCACCGCTAGGAAAAAAACGCGCGCACTGTGCAGCATTCGCTGTAACGACTCGTCGTGATCCCACCGGATCTCGTACGATAGTACTACCGGTATAGAATCTTTGATTACAGGTTCCTTCCCACCGAATGTTTGCTTTAAGACATAAGCAACACATATACCGCTGTCTTGCACCAGCTCGAGCTTCTCGGGTTGCCCGCTGTAAGCCAAATCGCCCAGTTCGAGTGAGCCGGCAGTTTCGTTGTAACGAGCTACTGATTCGCAAAAGCACATGGTCGGAGCTTTCAGCTGTAGCCATCCTTGGCGAATGTGATTGAATGGGTTGTCTGGGATGGAATGCAAATTGACGCCAGTGACCTGAATTTTTGGATGCAAAGAGATCTTGTTCACTCCGTGAGTATTGCATAAAACTTGTGACGAGACGGAGGCCCACGACCAAGTCGGTGCCACCTTTGTTTCTTCCAACAGTGATGTGGGATACCGTAACGTCCAAAGTAGCTGTGGTATCAGTCTCTCACGCATGAGTCCAGCGATATATTCTGTTGGTTCAAAGCCGCGTTCAATTGTGTATGCCTGTGCAACACCTGCAATAGCCGCTAACCGGTCCTTGTAGTGAGTCAGTTGAGTGCCCGAGTAGTTGGTGATGACAGACTCCCACTCGGGTGCGCCGTCGAGAAGACTCCTCGTTAACCCTCTTGGGTTGATATCAAACCCATTACCGTACTGTTCTCCACAAGCGTTCCGGCGACACTGCCATTTGATTTGTTCCGTCGTGAAATCGATTCTGCGCTTAGACAGTACACGCTCCTGGTAGACCCAGCCTCGTGCATAGAGAGGCTGTGATTCACTCCAGTAGTTAACAGTCGTATCTGAAAATGAAATCAAAAGCTCGAGACTTTTGTCAGAATTGCCGAACCACGAAGACAAGATCCTACATGGCATTGCGAAGTGCTTTTGCACTAGCAAACCCTCTGAGCTGTCTGAAGCACCTGTTGCTGCAATGTTCAGGACCCCACCGGCATATACACTGAACATTCGCGCTGCCTCATGCTCCCAATCCTTACTATCGTCTTGTATGATGCATAAAGCGTCGATCCACAAGAGCTCAATCCCAATGGCGTAACAAAAGCGGACAGCCTGCTTCAGAGTCTCTGGTAAGGAGTGAGCAGACCGCGTCTGCAAGTGCAACGCTAAATTTGACCTGACGAGTTTGTTCGGAATCCCTCTTTTTCCCCAGCAATGACTGAGGGTAGCGTAGCTAACATCAGCCGACTGGCCCGTCATTTCAGCTTTCGTTTCCACTAATTGAATGTTGACCTCGTCTTTTAGTCCTGCACTTAATTTGAGGAGCCTCGTTGGAAGCTGGCGAGCTTCTGGTTTGCCAGCCGCTGGGATGCACCTGGGGTGGCTCCTGACGCATTCACCAAGCCATTCCCGCACTTCCGTGATTGTATTCACTCGAAATCCATATCTGAGTTCATCCTCGTCAGACAGAGCTCGCAGAAAGTGTACCGGCGTTGCGAAATGCTGGTCGGATAGGACCACCTTCAGTTTCCACGGGCGGCGTATTTGCAGCAACGTCTTGGGAAACCCTGAGAATTGTTCGACTTTCACGATCATGAAAGAAAACCTAGCTGTTTCGCCTGAAAATAGAAAGTTTCGCAGAGTTTGATGAATGTTCCCGGCGTGGGAATCAGAATCCATGTACTCCGCCCAGCCCTCAGAAGCAGCGTGAAGCATGGGAACCCCTATTGACCCGCCTTTGAAGGATACATCGTAAAAATTACCGGATCGCTGAAAAATGTCATAAAGCAGGAAACATAGATGACAGTGAGCCCGAGTGGCAATAAGCTTTTCTTGGGTAAAGATGATTATGCTCTTGGGTAAGGAGTCAGTCTTCCTGTATTCGTAGGGCAGGTGTCGAGATGCAAGTATATGACCAGCGTCTTCTATGTGCCAGATGAAAGGATCCTCAGTAACAGCGTCGCCTTCCCCATCCCTATCTTGAAAGATACAGGTGATGATCTTACGGGAGGGAGACTCGACCGGCGGGTACTGATGCCCATAAGAAGCCTGGCCAATATAAGGATATGTTGCAGTTGTGCCCGGACGAGGAGTATTATCAACCTGGATCAAACGAGCGTTCGTAAGACGAAGGCAGTCTGCACATAACTGTTCCAAAACCATGCTGATGGAAGCAGCAGCTCTGTGGAGATTTAAGCCAAAGGAGAACGATCTCACAAGATCAAGGGGTTTCCCTATTCGTACGAGCAAAGAGATACGAAAGGGAAATAAAGAGATTTTGACTCAATAAGGACATCTTGAGACGACAGCCTTGCTGCTTGAGGTGTACGCTAATGCACGTAATGATCCATTGACGTATGAATATTGCGGTGGGCGGCTGGCGACTGTACATGCAAAGAGATCATATCCGGCGAAACATCACATGCTGACCTAGGAATTCAAGTAGATAGATCCTCAGTCATTGACTCGGGTATCTGCAACGATCAACTCCTATCAATTGGCTCAAATGTCTGGACGTGCAGGTACGTGTGCGTGCACTGGCTTTGCTGTCCGGGCGAATACATCGTCAGCTGCTGATGTGTATGCGGATGCCGGCAGTTTTGCTCCCTACTGCTCGATAGCGAAGATCGACAAGGTATTGCCTGCATAGCCACTTGGGCAGCAAGGGCGAATAGATCGGTCACCTGCTGAATGAGTATCCAGGTAGGACACAGGGCGCGCTACCCGCAACAGCCCGGCACACACTACCTACCAGTACTGGTAGGCTGTGGGTGGTGTACTGCGTATGGACAGCATGCATCAATACGCTTAGGCCCGATTTGCCTGACGGCACAGTTCACCCACCATTTCTTCTCAGAGACAGGGACTAGCACAGCGGAGACGGTCAAGAACATGAAAGAAATTCGGATACATCGTTCGTGAAATACAACGAAAAAGAGCTGGAGCTCTACACATACCTCATTGCGAAGCTTTTCCCCAACATATAAGCCAGATACCCTGCATAGGCACTATTCCGTGTATGTGGAACCATGATGAGACAACCCCAAAGACAGCCAGCCTGGCCAAGACACCACCGCAAGCAGCCCGATCGTTACGAAGCGAGCCGATCCAGCGGCTTTATGCGCATCTTCCCAGTCAACTTTCTGTTAATTTTCTTAGGTGGATATAGCCCACTGCAAGATCAAGATGAGAAGGAGAGCAGTCGATGAGGTACAAAAGCATATCGTCAATTTCCAAGCAATAGCGGTACTGTACCACTATCATACCTCCCATAGCTCTCTCCCTCGGATCCGTCGGTAGCAGTTCACCTGTTCGCAAAGTTTCTGCCTGAACTTGACTTGCCGCGCCCGCGTGGCTCAGGCGCAAGATTAAGGCCGCTATAAGCGAAGTAGCGCTTGCCGCAAGTGGCTGACCTGATTGCTCGGAGTTTGCTGCTGCGCCTCGCGCGGCCGTGCCGCCGCCGTCGTGTGCGACAACGTGGAAGGAGTGAGATGTGTTGTAGCGAAAGCAGAGCAGCTGAGGAAGAAGGCAGCAGTAGTGTCAGAAACCGAACTCCAAATATTCTCTGCGACTTCATACACGTACGCACACACCCACACGACTCCAGGCTACACAATTCACTACATTCACAGCATCGCTGCTCCTCATCTGGATACCCTCTTCCTCATTTGGCTCTCCTGCCCAAGTTATTCGCCCTTTCTCTGCTTACGACTCTCATCTCATTGCCTGGCATCCGGCCACCAACAATCTCTCGCCCAGAACTTTGCCCATCAACAGCTGAGTTGCTCGCATTGAACTTCGCAGTCACCACGATCAGCAGTCTCCCGCCTGTCTCTACAGGCAAACCACCGCAAAGATGACTATCATGGAAGAGCTCCGGTCACGCAACTTCAGTGAGTCTTTTTGGGTTGATCTCAATTGCATACAAGATTGCTGACATGTCGAAAGGTATCTACGGACAATGGTGAGTCGCATACTTCAGGAGCTCGAATCAGCCTTTCTGCGATTGTGATTTGGAAGCCAGCAAGCTCGGTTTAACCCCAGAAGAGGAGGATCCAAAGCAGTTGGGGACACCTGGTCTGGCTGCAGTACAGCTTCCCATCTAATTGAGGACGTTCACCTGAGCTAAAGCACAACCTGGCACATGTCGACTTTAAGAAGTTCAACATTGCTCAACATTGAACATGCTGACCTTTGCTTCTCTTTCTCGCTAGGACTGGCGTGATCTGCATCCTGATCGACCTGGCAGTTGGCATCGCCAATCTCTTCCACATCATTCAACCGGTCATCATCGTATTCGCCATCATCTGCATCGTTTCCGGCGCGCTGATCATCTTCATCGAAATCCCACTTCTGCTGCGCATCTGCCCGACGAGCGAGAAATTCGACGTGTTCATGCGTCGCTTCACCACAAATTACATGCGTGCAGCGTTCTACGGCGTGCTCAGCATCGTGCAGTGGCTCTCTCTCGTCACAAAAGAAGCCTCCAGCCTGATTGCAGCGGCCGTCGTGATGCTCATCGCCGCCATTTTCTACCTCCTCGCTGGCATCAAGGGCCACGACTTTGCTGGTTCCAAGACGCTGGGCGGACAAGGCATTGCGCAGATGATCGTCTAAATTGAGACAACATGTGGAGGATCCAGAATAAGAGGAGGATCGAGCCTACGCATGTGAAAACGAGACGGTGGAAGCGTGTTCACACTCTACCAATAAATCTGTATCGTGTAGTGCGACGCCGCGGTAGAGGTGGAGACAGAAGCGCAAAAGATTTCACATTCTTTATGCATCACACTGCATGCGCAAAAATGCATCGAAGAGAAATGAAGGAATCTACGTTCAGGCTTGAACACCGATGAGAAGGGGCATTGCGACAAAACATCCCGAAGCAGAAGATCGTACGACGTACCAGTTCTTTTCAGGATCACGGTCATGTATTTGTAATGTTTGAAGTTTTTTTTAATTGGCGGGAGGCAGACGCGACAGAATAAGAACAGCCAGAGCATCATGCTTTAGCCTGTCCTTATCCTTCTGTCTACGAGCCTGCCAGGCTGTTTGTCAAATCAGGAGCAAAAGTGTATGGATCAAAAAGAAAGGGGATTGTGGATTGGAAGCGAGGAGCGGACGATACGAAAATCAGGTTTTACGACGATGCTAAACTAGTTCGATTGTTCTATTGACTGTTCGAATTGAATTTTACATTAGGATGTGATTATGATTGACTTCTTCGCTGGTGCCCAGCAAGTGCGCGGAGTCTGATCGCCTCCATTCGTGCAATCGTAAAGCTGATGGTGGCACTGGCTTGGCCTCAATGCTTCCTTTGACCTTCGCAACGTTTCAGACAGTACCGCTGGAGGAGAGCATCGCACAGTCCAGCCGCAACAAGAGTACACCAACCCTGTCGGGAAACACTCTCTCACCACCCAAACAACCTCAGTGAATAATCCCCGCCCTGCCCTCCCACTCATCCTGCCCATCTTCCCCATCCCCTTGCCCCGTCTTCCTCCTCTTCTCCCTCCGCTTCCGCCTCTTCTCCTCCCTCCTCCTCTCCTCCTCCCTCTCATTCCTCTCAATCCTCACCACGAGCTCCTCGCCCGCATCCCTCTCCTCCTCCTCCCTCTCCCTCTTCTTCCGCTCCGCCAGCTCCCTCAACCTCTCCCTGACCTGTTCGAGCGTCGCCCGTCCCACCTCGCTCTTCTCCCCGCTATTCACCAGATGCTGCTTGCTGTTCAAATGCTCCACCCACTGCAGATTGTCCTTGAACGTCAGGTCGCACACGTCACAGTAGAATCCCGCGCCTCGACCTCGCTTGCCCACCGCCGTCGCCCCGGCGGGAACTAGCTGTACTTTCCCGATGTTGGCGGACACGTCGAGCCGCGTGCTTCGGGATGAAGTCTCTTTGGCGGTGGACATGTCGAGTTCTTTGCGGTGGTAGGAACGTCCGGACGCGCGGGCTTCGGCCCGTGCAGCGCCTTCTTCGCGTCGCTGGGCGTCCCGCTCTCGTGCTTTCGCGGCGTAGGCGTCGGTGTCCCATGTCCGACGTGTTACGTCGGAGGATTTGGCGGCTGCACCGCTGCCAGCGGGTGGAGGCTTGTTGGAGGACATGGTAGTGGTGGGTGGAGGTGTGATGTGAGTGGGAGCTGAATAGAAGTAAAGGTGCCTTTGGCCGTAAATTTTCAATCTCACTGTCGAGCCAGGCTTTGGAGGAACAGCCGTCTCACTATGGACTGTGGCGAGCCTCTGGTTTGATTATGTAAATCTCCAGTGTGATCTCTTTTGGAGATGTGATCGTGGCTGCTATAAAGTCGAGTATTTGCAACGATCAAAGTAGAGGTTTGGCCTGGTTGAGGTGAGAGCGTGACAAGGTTGAACTGGGAGCCAGAAAGAAAATTTTTGACTGGTGTAATATTGTGTCGCCAGATGTAGGTATGAACATTTGATCGAGGAGCTTGAAGAGAGGATCGGGTCGGAGACCTGTGAGTGGTACACAGTTGCTTGCGTATCTATTCTCCCCAAAAGGGAAGAAAATAAAAATCTTGAGGTAAAATGAACATAAGCGAGTTTACAGCAACAGAGCTTGTGCTATGATCTAGTGAAAGACATTGCTTCTCAGACTGAGAATTACACAGTGTTGAACCTGTCAACCTGTACATAAAAATCAAAAAGTTCGTGGTCGCAGTTGAGAAAATGAATGCGAGCATTCAATCTTCATTATACCCGTTCTAAATAAATTGCACACGAAAATCAGCACATCTTACCGAACCATGTGCCTTCCATCTCAGATTTACATCAATTATGCACACTATCTGCCCAAACACAGAGACTCTCAATGTTGACCATCAAAGACCCTGTTTGCTGAAATAAAGATTCATCCAGAACTAAACCGTCTCTCAAGAAATCTCGTTGTCAAAACGCTTCCATACTTTCTCGCCCCTCTCGTCTCTACATAATCAGCACCCGCATCTGATACTACGCCACACCTAACATCTAGCACAGCACAGCACAGCAGAGCACTGCAGCCAAGACGTCACTCGAACCTTTCACTCTCACCCTCCTCTCCTCCACCCTCTCTTATCACCCCCTCTCCACATCCAAAAAAATGTCAGCCCCTCACATCCCAAACCTCCTCTCCCGCCGCGGCCGAGACGGCCTGACCGCGTCCGAGCGGCGCGCCGCGCGCTCCTCAGCGTTGGCGGCAGCCGAATCCGCAGATTCCACACAACCCCAGCTCTCGCAGCAACAACGACAAGATGAAGCTGTTAGGCGAACGGACGATGATGCAAATGCGTCCCGGCTCAGCGCGGTGGCGGTAGGGCTCCTGCACGATCCGTTTGCGTTCGAGTTTGGGGATCCGGGAAACGTGCCTAGGAGGATGCCGATTATCAATCGCGGTAAGTTCTTTTTGGGTGTGCTGGTTTAGTGTTGGTCGAGTGGTGTTTTGGAGGGAACTGGGGTAGAGGGATGGGGAATGGGTGGTGGTGATTGAGCTATTAGATGGCTACTGAGCCGTCGTTGGCCGTCTACGTGTGAAATTGGACAAGGCTGCGTATGTGGTTGAACGAGGTTACAAAATTTGCTGATATTCTGTGTACTACAGGCACTGCTGTTCGCACAATGGCTATCGATAAGCTAGTCAATGGCTTTCTCGACGACTGCTCCAGGAACGGACTCGAATCCCAGATCGTCTCCCTAGGAGCTGGCTCTGATACGCGCGTCTTCAACCTCCTCGCCAGGGGTGGTATCTCCAACCTCAAGTATCACGAGTTAGACCTTCCCCAGAACGTGGAGGCCAAGCTCGCTTGTATCAACCGCAGTTCGACCCTCCGTAAAGTTCTGCTGGGCTCCAGACAAGAAAGGGTCGTTGAGGGTGAACTCGTAGATATCCCAGGTAGCGGTTCGTGCCAGTACCAAATAAAGGCGCTTGATCTGCGTGATCTTGGCAGCACCGAGCCGGCCACCGCACGTCCCGACCGGTCTGTGTCACTCGACGGCATCTCAGCTGACACGCCGACGCTGATCATATCTGAGTGCTGTCTCTGCTATCTCAAGCCTCAGCAGGTCACGCGCATTATCGACCGCTTTCTGTCCACAGAGGATGGCCTATTCGCGTCTTCGTGCCCTGCTGGCATCGTTTTTTACGAACCCATCAAACCGGATGACAGCTTCGGCCGCACAATGACCCGAAATCTTCAGCAACGCTCAATTCAGATGCCAACATTGGCGGAGTTTCCTTCCTTGGAACTGCAGAGAGCTAGGTTTAAGCCATACGGTCTGAAAGATGGCGCAAGGGCGACGGACATTGATCGAGCCCTGTCTTCGTGGTTCACCCAAGGCGAGAAAAACTTCATTGACAGAACTGACCCGTTGGATGAGATAGAGGAATGGCAGATGTTGGCCCAGCACTACTGCATCAGCTGGGGCTGGAGAGGAGGAGCTGAAGTGTGGGCAGCGTGGGAGCAAATGCCAGAGTGACTGCTGCCTACTGACTCGTCCGTGAAAGCCGCGATACGTCTGCTTGGGGCTCCTATTGACGGTTCCTGGAAAGCCAGTTGATGCACAGTAGCCCTGACAAAGGCTTGGAAGACCCCATCTACTCCAGCTTGTCGAGATGGTCCAGCCGCGTTAGCACGACCTGCTTGCTCGTCTCCTCAATCTCTCCCGCCAAGAAGACCTCATCGAGGATAGCATAGACCTGTCATTGTCAGCCCGGTAGAGACAAGAGACCGCTGACAAGCGCCGAGAATAGTGTTTGATCCTTTAGCTTCTTCGCTGGCTCGCCGGCTAGGCCTAGCTATCTTGGCTGAAAATGAATAGGAGACACTTGCTTTGGGCAAGGTTGACGGCGAGCTTTGTCTTTGTCTTTGAAAACAGACAAGGATTGGCATTGTCGCCCACGTCTCAAAATATGCTACGAGTACCAACACAGGGCTTCAATCGAGAACGAATCGAGAAAGAAGACTCACCTTGTAAAAGTTGAAAACCAGATCGAGCTCGCACACGTTGCCGAAGAACGCATCTAGAACTTCGACGAAAAAGTGAATGGCCTCGAGATACGCTAATTCGTTATCATTGGCATCAACGCAGACGCAGAAGAACAGGCCCGCGTAACGTCGATAGACAATTTTCATCTGCCGAAATTCCACAAAGTTGGATTGATGCTTTTGGTCTCGGGGCGCGATCAACCGGTGCACTTCGCCCTTGACCCTGACCTTCTCCTCATCGCTGTAGGGGGAATACCATTTTGCAAGACGCGTTTTGCCCTGCCGATTCTGGATGAGAATGAAGGAGAGGACCATTCTGAGACGGAGGATCGGCTGACAGGAGCAGTCGCAGGAAAAGGGCCGAAGATGGGATGTGAGGGATGAGGATTTTGTTTGGACAGCTCTACTTGCTCGAGCAGTGTGCCGTGCCCAGATCTCGGAGCGGGATGATCGCGATCGATGACAGCAAGGTCGTAGATTGGCGCTGCAAAGACTTCGTGATAGTGGAGAGAGAACAAGAGGGGACGAAGCCTTGGAAGGTGACTCTCCTGCCGATCAGGAACCGGATTCGGTGTAGTAAGACACCTTTCGCGTACCTGAGAAATACAGGGTGACAGGGACGAGCAGGAGTGGCAGAAGAGGGGTAGTGAAAATGCTGAGAGTCGGAGAGGCAGAGATTCTCAACAGCAGCTGTCGGTGGGAGCTTCAGTATAATCGCTGATCAAGCTGGATGAATCGGAATCGTCGGAGTTCCCGGACTTGCCGGATGTATAGAGACGGTCAAGTAAGACGGAGCCTGGCTCCGTCGTCGAGGTCGAACTCCACCCCGGCACGCGTCTGATTCGTGATGTTTGAAAACACTCTAGCTTCTCCAGAAGAATCTGCGACATGTACCAACCTATGTACCCACGATGTACCCACGAGAGCTGCCTGTCTAATACTTTCTGCTGTTCCTGGATCGCAAACCCCACACTCATGTACCACGCCGCCCACATTGGCATTCACGAGCCTGTTCATGAAAGGCGGGAACCCGAGCCTGATCGCAGAAACAGCGTGCCCGATAGGTGGTCTGCCATTGCTATGCTGCTCCTCATTTTGTGTCAGACAGTCTATCTTTTGGTAGACATGCATCGTGACTAGCATCGTATTTCACCTTTTGCTCTCCGATCCCTTCCCTGGGCCCCTCATCTGCTTCTCCTTCTCACCCCACTGGTCAGGCACGAGCTGCTCTGCCACCATGAACAGGAGCGAGCTGGTCGAAGTTTTCTTCCCCTCAGTCTCAGTCCCAGGCACCAGGTACCTCAGGTACCTGCTACTTGTGGAGTCTCGCTTCTTGGAGGGGCAGCTGCCTCGAGGATCGCCAGGCACAGGAAAATAGCTTGGGGGAGCGGACGGCTGGACAGCTACTGTATTCTCCCTCGTTTCTGAGAGAAAGCTTGCAAATTGCAGAATAACCGGCCCATCACCAGACTTGCAATCATCTACGAACTAATTGCTTTTGTCTGATTTTCAGCAGCTGTCTGTACCTAATGGGATGGGAGATCCTGTGATTGCGGTAGAAGTGGTAGGTATCGGCTCGTGTGACCATTTTGATCTATCAAATTTGTTTTATGCTTTAACAGACTATTTCCTCCTGCGAAATCTCTGAATCCTGAGCCTTTTGTACTTCATTGTGCTGCCAAAACTTGTTGGTGGCTACCTGAAGGGTCGGAAGGGTAGAATGGGCATGTAGTGTTTGGGCTGGTTGATAGATCTCGATCTCGAACGCGAGCGCGAACTGCATCTTTCTCTCGTATGGCTTGAGGACAGACGCACGCTCGGTGCATCGGTTCACAAAATCTATCGAGCTTGATCTGCAGTCTGCCGCTTCGCTTTTGGTCAAGCACTGCCACTTCGGATTGGACGCCACCCTTACCTGTTGTCTGTGCAGCCAGCAAGCAGATGTCTTTGCCCAAGCTGGACATATTCACCCAATCTGGTTCTTGTATTCCTGAAAGGAAATCCCATCGGTGGAGTTCAGAAATCTCCATCTCCCGCGGGGCAGGAATTGTTGCGGCAGAGATGACGGTAGCCATGATACGGCTTTCATACCACTCGTCACTTCGCCTTCCTCATAACTAAAGCTGAAAGCTGGTTGATTGATGATAGAAAAGTCAGTGCCACCAGATCAAAGCTATACTGGCCTCATTGATGCTTCTCTCCCCCATGGTAATACCTTGTAAGTTGTTGCCTGTCAAACTACCTCCTGTGACTGGCTAGTACTTGTGACAATGTGCCTGCTTTGGTCCTCCCTCTATTCTTCTGAGACATGAGGCGTCTTGCAGCATACATAGCTGTCTTGCTCATATTACTGACACTGCTTACGCTTTGAGGAGCCCCCCC